>JALPQI010000848.1:0-173754 GCA_025490895.1 Thaumatotibia leucotreta | reverse complement strand
GCAAAACAAACCACAATGCATATTCCGTTCAGTCACCGCGCCCTGGTGCAGAACCTCGCCAAACAGCCGCTCTCCTTCGTCCGATTGGCAAAAACATCTGGAAAATACGAATACGTTTTTAAAGGTATGCCTTTTAGCCTAGCACCATAGTTACTTCCAAACAAAAAAAATCTTGTAACAAGTGCGGTTCGAAGGACCAATTCGTTTAAACTGATTCGATTCAACATTTTTATAACGTATAACATAATAAGTAGGAGGCAAACCAACAAATGGATCGGCCATCTAAATACAACCACTACCGGCTTTTGACATATTTTCCACTATCGTTTATATTATCTCCAAATTCTGTTTTTTAAAGCTCTTAGCATTGATCAGTCTTTTTTGTTAGTTTTCCGAGGAGCTGCCATTTTGTGAACTACGTCAGTTACATATACCTTTCATTGTTCTTTTGAAGATAAAAGCACATACATCTGAGTTGGAAGTGTTGAACACAGTAGAAGTGCTGAAAGCGGCCCTTGCCATCGCAGGCCTGACGCTGTTCCAAAGACCCGATCTGACTCGATTCATGCATCGCGTCGTACTGGTACGCTGTATGAATGCGATACAGCGAGGAAATGCCGCCAGCATCCTCGGTACAATGTCACAAGGGCCCATCTTAGATATAGGTTAGGTTAGTTAGATTTAATTTCTGTACCTATATTTGGAACTTTGGGTGGCAAGCCAGACATTGTAAAGCAAGATTTTGGCCCTACTTCTTCCTCGTCTTAAAGAGTTGGGACTAGAAGTAAATGCGTCGAAATGTGAATTGTTCTGCTGTGGACCCGCTTCCTCATCACTGTTAGCGTCTTTCACATCCATCCTCCCTGGCCTCAGAGAATTGTCACGCAGCACGTTTTACCTTTTGGGCTCTCCGATATTCACAGAGGCTATTCCAGAGGCTATGGAGACAAGGAGGCGGCTCATTTTGTTAGTCCAAGAGCGTCTCAATAATATCGGCGCCCATGTCGCCCTGGTCCTACTAAGAATGTGCTTTGCGGTCCCAAAAATAATGTATCTCTTAAGAACTACCCCAACATGGTTATTTCCGGCTGAAGTATCTTCTTTTGACAATGCATTAAAGGACACCGCAGAAATTATTTTGAATGTATCACTTTCTGATAATCACTGGAGTCAAGCTTCTTTGCCCATACGACATGGAGGCTTAGGTTTACGGCGAGCAGGGGACGTGGGACTGCCTGCATTTCTCGCATCAGGACATGGCGTCGGTAGCCTGGTCTCTAAAATTTTACATTCTCACGATAGCACTGTAGCCATTCCTTTTTTGGCTGATGCAATGACCAAATGGACACAACGATAACAGGTTGCCGCCATACCTGAGAATCCGCAGGTTCAAAGAGCCTGGGATGACATTGGTGCCAAGAGAGAACTGGATCGTCTCATTGCCGCTGCCGCGGGTGTAGATTTAGCTAGACTCAAGGCGGTATCAAGACCAGAAGCCGGAGCGTGGTTGCAGGCTTTGCCCGCACCTCACCTAGGAACACTACTCGACAGTGACTCAATGCGTGTGGCCGTAGCTTTCCGTCTGGGCTGCGATGTTTGTATACCCCACCAATGCATCTGCGGGTCCATGGTGGAAGCGAATGGCCATCACGCACTGAGTTGCTGTCGCTGTTCAGGAAGATTTAGTCGGCATCACGCTCTGATAAATGATATCGTCCGGAGGGCCCTAATCTCCGCCAATATCCCATGTGTCCTAGAGCCTCCTGGTCTCTGTCGCACCGATGGTAAACGCCCTGACGGACTAACTTTAGTCCCGTGGCAGAGGGGACAATGTCTGCTTTGGGACGCCACGTGTGTGAGCACTTTTGCTGCGTCACATCTAAGCAGAACAGTGCGAACCGCTGGTGCCGCTGCCGAGCTTGCCGCGTTCAAAAAGCGACAAAAATATATGACATTGTGCAATAGTTACTTTTTTGTGCCTCTTTCATTTGAAACAACTGGATGCTGGGGATCTGAAGCAATTTCGTTCATCCGAGAAGTTGGACGTCGTATATGGGAGAGGGGATCTGACGCCCGCGCGGGGGTGTACCTGGTGCAAAGGTTATCCATCGCCATTCAACGTGGTAACGCTGCTAGTGTGATGGGTACCTTCGCTCCAGGTACAACTCGTGGCGGACTTTTCGATTAATTTAAGTTAGATAGTTTTATTCACTATATTTAATTAGTTTTATATTATCGATATATTTCATAGGTTTAGGTGTTTTATTTTTATAAATGTGTCAGATTTTGTATCTTAATCAATGAAAAAAAATTTAATAAAATATACATTGTACAGTTTTGAAAATGAAGACCGTTAAAAATAGGTAAATGTACATCTTACGTCTGAGTAGGAACACAGTAGAAGTGCTGGTAGCGGCCCTTGCCATCACAGGCCGGACGTTGTTCCAAAGACCCGATTTGACCCGATTCGTGCCTCGCGTCGTACTCATCTTGGGCCGTGTGGCAGTCAGATTCCACTGAAAATTAAGAAATTGTATAAAGGGTGCGGTTGGGTATTTCTTATTTAGTTTGACAGGTGTATGTCCATGGACGAAAGTCAAGGGTTTCCAGGAAGACCAGCATTCTGATATTTATTTCTGAAGTAGCCCCTGGCCCTGCGTCTAGCTTTCTGTTGATAATTATATAAAAATATATGTAGAAAATAAGTTGGGGAAACGTTAACGTTTTGTACATGGCTTGATGGCTGTGACGTGACAACTCACAAATCTAAACGAGAAATACTCAACTGTCTTTGTCGCAATAGTGAAAAATAGTGATAGATTGAGAAAACTAAAATACACTATTGAGCGTTATTGATAGGCATCTGTGGCCATCATGGCCTTGTGGTGACGGCAGTAAGAATACATATCACCACCCCAACTCTACTCGCGGGTGTCGTAAGAGCCGACTAAGGGATTGAAGTGTCACTGACCATTCTTTGATTGAAGATTGATGTTGGGCAGCAGCGTCCTCATAGTGGTCTCACTCCTGCGACCCAGCAGCGTGGTGATTATAGGGATTTACCTTCTAATGCGTTCATACGCATTGTTATCTTACCTTATTTTATTAGTGACCACACTAATTCCAGACTCTTCGACCGATTGGGGTCTTTTATACCCCTCTTTTGTTTTATCAACTCAATTCCTAAGGTGTGGACTTTCATCATAGACACATTACTGCGATCGAATTGACCTCCTAAAGCATCTACATGCGTAATTAATAGGAGAGGCCTAATACGTCCAGGAGTAGACTGGATAGGTTGATGATTTGATAGGCATCTTGGATATTTTTTATTTATTTGAAATGGGCTTACTCATGGCCACAGACTAGCCGAAGGCAGAGAGGCCTACGATGCAGTGAGTTCACCCAGAAGCTGCCTATTCACCCTTGACTTGAAGATGACGGGTTATATAATCTCGGAAGTATAGGCGCTGGCAGGGAATTCCACTCCTCCAAGTATCCACTCAGGTACTTACTTCTTCTACAGAAGTTGCCATCTGCCTCCTGTACGCAGGTCAGCCCGTCGCCGCACCGCCCCACTGTGGTACCGGTTCCTGGACCACCCCTGCTGCAGTGCTCGCCTTCCACTAGAACGATTAAATTCTTCGTTATTGTCATACTAAATTTTCCTCCTGTGCTCAAGAAAATTAATTTATTCATGTAATTCCGGACCCAGCCTATTACCGTCGCGGAAGTGTGCTCAGGTCAGGAGTACCCATGACCTCGCCTTAAAGCGTCTTGGCGGCAGACCGTGGGGTTTTAGTGGGTAGACCAGGGCCTCATTAGCCCTGGGAGTCCTACATAACCAGGGTCCGTCACCGCGCCCAGGTGGTATGCGTAAAGCATTACCCCACGAAAAAACCGCAGCCTCGTACCTTTTCCTTGGAAAACGAAACATCAGATGGCTGGACACGAACTGTGGCCCTACCGGAAAACTTCGAAATCCTCAAATTTCGCAGATTTGTCTCTGTCACTCTAACGACGTCTACGTTGGACAGAAACAAATCCTGGAGAATTTCGAAGTTTGCGTAGGCCTGGTCTCACTATAGTCAGCCATTGCTACTTTGTGTTCTCGTGTAATGTACTTGTACAAAAACTATAATTTCTTACTACTAAAGAGCCTACTTAGCGTACGCCTATTTATAACAGTAATTTTAACAAAATATGTATGTGATCTTCAGGTTTAGGCTGCGTTTCCACCAGATATGTGCGAGGCTGTGTTTCCATACAAATGACACCTCGCTCGAGTCATTAATAGGTGTCATTTGTATGGAAACACATCCTCGCACATCTCTGGTGGAATGGAAACGCAGCCTAAAGGTTAGATTAGACAGTTGGTGACAAAACCGAGATAGTATTCTGAAAGTGCATAAGAAAATTTACAGTCTGGCTTACTTTTTTTTTCAACTAACAAATGGTATAAACTCGCATTGTGGTAGCCTTCCAGTATGCACTTACTAATGAAGGGTAGACAGTAATCACAGCAATTGCACGTGGTGGGCGACGGGAGAGACACACCGGATTGTGTCGCGTTGTTGATGCCGCAGTGTGGAGATGTTGTCGTGCAGCCTACGTCGAAACCGTATGTCTGTAATGCATTTGTTTTAGCGACTTTTTTTTCAATTATTCATAACAAAAAACTAGGGTAGCAATGCACCGAGGAAAAGTTTAATAACCACTCATTTCCTTTTTTTTTTTTTTTTTTGACGGGGAGGAGGAAATCCTCATTGGATACCACCAGGCCGGTCCTGGTGGCATGCCCGACTCGACTGGCAATGGCAGACCGCCCGAAGATGGAATGCCATCCCCACTCGCCTACGGACTAAAACCATCCCCCCTTGGGATATGGAAAGTTCGTTGAACGGGCCGCGCTACTGGTATACGCTTTGCGTTCAACTTTGTGATGGAGCGGGAAGGACTCATTTGCTTTGAAATTTTAGTTGAGCTTTATTCCTATATAAAATAAGAGTGACAGCTGGTAACCATAGTTACCAAAAGCAAATGATTGGGTTGCGAAACTTCTACAGAGAATGTTCTCAACAATTACAATTTCACAAGCAATCTAATCCTGCCAAAACCTTTGTGTAATGTGTAGGTATACATGCCTTTTAAGGTATATATTATGCCTTGTTTATTCAATTGTGAAATACGTATTATTCATAAAAAAAAATTAAAGTTCTCATGGAAACATTCTCAATTAGAACTTAGATACCTACTCTTAAATTCTCTTGAAAATTCTCGAAAATTTCCGAGGATATTCCTGCATTTTTGAGAATATTCTGCGATACAAAATGATTATTTCTAACATATTTTAATAAAATCTCATGGAAACATTTCCAGTAGGATCTCACTATTCAATTCTCATGAAACTCGGAAACTTTCGAGTATGTTCCTGCAATTTAAAGAATGTTATGCCACTTGTACATTGCTAGGCATACCTAGGTCCTGCAATTTAAAGAATGTTGTGCCACTTGCACATTGCTAGGCATACCTAGGTCCAGTGTCGGGGCAAGTACCCCCATTGCTCCCTCCTTGGATCTGCACCTGGGTACTTACCCTGCAAAATCCATCTTCACACAAAATCTGGCTATCCACTACACTAAAACAGACAAACAAAGCAACAAACAGGAACAAAGAAGCCATTTCTATTTCACTTCATTGTCCGCGCTGTACTGATTATTCGTCATTAAAGTATCTTATCGAACGGGAAATTGTTAGTTATCTGATAATCGATTAATATTATGAGTAAAGTACCTAGTTCAATCATTGAGATGATCTTTAGGGACTTATCACACTTGCGATTTGGAAGCGTGTTGAAAGCCAAGCGGTGCGTAGCGAAATCGTCACGAGCCCGTAAACAAAATTCGCCGAAAACAGGAAAGGTAGGTATCATGGCCTCCGTTTTTTGGGATTGTGGTGTGATAATCTTCATAGAACCGATGGCCGTTGGGGCGGGAAGGTTCTCAAGTGGCGGCCACGTACCGGAAGGCGCAGCGTGGGTAGCCCCCACAAGGTACTGATGACCTAGTGAAGGTAAGGAGTCCGCTGGATGCGGGTGGCACAGCATCGGTCATTGTGGCAATCTTTGGGGGAGGCCTACGTTCAGCAGTAGACGTCTTTCGGCTGATGTGATGATGATGATAAATCTTGATAGATTATCTGCGGAAAGGATAGGTACTTACTCACTGATGAGTATTATGCTAACCTTTTGCATCAACTGAGTGAAAAAGTCCGCGAAAAACGACCACAAGTACCTAGCGAAAAAACAACATTTTCACCAGCATAATGCACCAGTACACACGTGTAGATAGGAAGATACCAAGGCCATGACCAAAATCCGCGAGTTAAACTTCGAATCGAATTACTTCCTCATACACCCTATACTTCGTTTTTTTTAGCATTAGAAAGACCTTTGCAGAACGAGATATAAGGTTTTTTTACAGGCAAATTCTGCGGATCGAACAGTAAATACGAGTTATTAAATATCACGAATTTATTATCATGCTATATTAATACACATTACTCAGTGTTGTGAACAGTTAAGAAACATAATGTTAGTTAATTTATATTCTAAGATGAAAAGATAATAATTTTAATAAATTGCGTTTGCAATTTTTCATGGAAAGGTTGTACATTAAAAAACCTAAAGAGGCAGAGTTCTCACACAACTTTAAAATGTCACTGTCTGTCATTCGACTTCATATTGTTGTCGGTTGAGTCGGTTGTGTTTTATATTGCTGTTAGCTTACTTAAAGATTGTTGTTATCGTTTTTGTTCAATTTCGTTATTAATTGTTGATCTATTTAGATATTTTGTTTGTTGGTGCACATTTAAAATGGATGAAAGCAAAATCCTGTGACTACCAGTGAAAAGCGGATGAATATTTACAAATTAAGAAATGTGCCATAGAAAGGAATATCCCACTAAATCGGAACGTGTGAAAAAGACTGCTGAGACTGCTGGCATATCGTTGGCTACGGTATATAACATTTTAAAAGAATATATATTTTTAAATGAAATTAGATGCCTAATGTAATAGATGACACTGTGGAAAAAAATATTATAAACGCTGGTGGTTCCGAGTCCTCGGACTCTTCCACTGACAGTGAATAAAACTATGTATGTCATCTGAATTGTATTTTCTAATTTGTTACCAAATTCAAACTACATTAGAGCGTCCCAGACCGCCTATAATGGCGACAAATACTAAACGACGTTGCCGATGCGTAGGGTTGTCTTAGTATTGTTATCTGCTCAGTCTTTATGACACCGTGTCCGCTTTTATACCGATAGTTTTAATCCTTAAATGCATGACTTTTAAAAGTATTGGGAGTGCATAATGTAAGCCAGATTAAATATGCAAATATTGTTAAATTTTAGACTGTAAACTTCATTAAATTCAGTAAATGTAAAATCGGTACGATATTAGTTACAAATAAAAAAAATACTTTGTTAAAAACCGCCAAACACTAAACGAAAACTTTCAATATAAATATCTTTTTTCTAAATTGCCGCCATCTTGCTTATAAAACACTTATAACTTTTTTTAAATACAGTTTTGCCAACAAATTAATAATAAACGTGAAAACTATGCGTTCAGCTATCGGTAAATATCAAATGATATGTATATACATAAGTTCTGAGAAATTCAGTGGTATCGGCCGAAATCGAAGAAGGAAGGTTTACGACCACTGCTTCTTTGTTCACCCGTTTGACAGATAATTCTAATCTTAAATAAAACGAAGTATATTTATTCGCCCGATTTGCCTCCTTCCGGTTATTTTTTGTTTCCAAATTTAAATAAAACCGGCCAAGAGCATGTCGGGCCATGCTCAGTGTAGTGTTCCATAGTTATTCAAACACGGCTGGGCCGATTATGTTCGAAATAGGTAGTTTTATTTGAAAGTATCCTAGATAAGCACATCATCATCATCATCATCTCTCAGTCTCTTTTATTTACACGGGAGTGCGTATCTTTTGGTCGTGTTTATAGCCGATAAATTTTAGTAGCACGCAGTGACACTGCCTAACAGCAGAGCAACGAAGTAGGTACCTACTATTAAATTTACTTATCTAGGTTTATTGTTTCAATTTGAGAAGCAAAATTATGAAATATTAAATTGAATAGCCATATTTATAGGTTAATTTTAGTGTTTTTACTGTTCGTGTAATGTATAAATTTAAATAAATGTATCTACAATAGACGTACTTCTGAATTTAAGCTTTCGTGAGACATAATAGCTATAAAACTATAAATATAATTAAAACGGTTAACCTTTTGGACGCCAACGACTGATATATTGGCACCGTAGGTTCAACGCCAAAGACCGATATATAAGTCAAGATCCACAGAGCAATATAAACCTACACGCATATGCGTAAAGTTCATTCAGTTTTGACATTTTGTTGACGTGGCGTCTCAGTGACAGCTTTTGTATTTGACGTGGCTTCGAAAAGGTTAAACTTACGCTTAATTACATAGGTACACATAAGTTTACAGTTTAATAACATTATTTATTACAGGTGTAGGTACTACTATTTCGAACCTTACCAGGCGCGGATCCATGGGGACAAGGGGGGCACTTGCCAACCCCTGACACTGGACTTAGGTATGCCCAGGTGCTGTTTTAAGTTTAAAATACCATCATATCATACGTCGATAGCCCCCCCCCCCGAACGAAGTCCTTTTTTTAACGTTGGGGAAATGCGTTTATGCATGCCGCCTAGTCCAGGGGAAACCAGGGGGTTATGATATGACGGACTACCACTAGTGGTCTACCGTCTAAAACCACCAACGAAAGCCGGCTCCGCCTTCTGGTGGAGCGCCGCGGGATCGCTATCAGCATTCGACCGCATGCGCTCCGGCAAGGCATGCATTGCGAGATGCCAGATGGCCAGGCAACTCCAGCTATGCTATTCTCTTATTCACACATTCGACGCTGCGTTCGTCAACGAGCTCGACGACGGGATAGCCTTCACTTCGACGTAGACACTTAGACGTAGGCGCAGCGCTGCGAAAAACGGTATTCACTAACGTAGAACAGCTCGTCGTCGAACTGTAAGCGGTAACTCTCGACGCAGTGTAGTTCCAGCTCACGCCGCATTCGTCGCCGAGCGCTAGTGTCGTGGCTCGACGCTGCCGCAGCGCTGACATAGCGCTGTTAGCAAGGCGGTTTCCTTAGTGAATAACACTACAGTCCAATGGACCTTTATCCGCAGGGACTCCCCTGGGCCCTGCGTGGCCTGAACCTTAAGTCCTGGATCCGCGCCTGAACCTTACATACATAATGTTAATAGAAAGAGAAAATTTACTTTGCCATACTATTTTACGATAACTAATTTAATTTAAAAAGACTTTGTATGAGGGGTTAAATTTTGAAAGATATTTCGATGTTGGTCCCATACTGAAATTTAATCGTAATGGTTGGTAGACTCAGTCGGTAGCGGGAATCGTCGTTCCGTTCCACCCTGTCTATTCTTCCAAGTTCTCGGTAATTTATCTACCTATACTCTGTTTGGCTAGGTATTAAAAAAAGGTAAACAATCTTGCAGTATCTTTTTATTGAAAACTACAAATAGAAAATAAGTTTTAACAAATATACATAATATAACAAGGAAATACAGTGATTTACATTGTTTTAATTCATTAAGTACCTAGTTTGGATTTTTAAAAACATTTTTCAATAAAAAGATACCAGATTGTTTACCTTTTTTTAAATACCTAACCAAACAGAGTATAAACAAGTTCGTATTACCCAGCAACAATTCCCACAATGTAATAAAAATATTACATACTTGGTCTCAATATTCAAGTATGATAATGCTTGATCAAACTCATCTTGCTCAACTCAAACAACGTTATCAGATAGAAGATCCTGTGATAAGAGATAACTGAATCACGGCGTCGCCTAATTTTAACGTCAAGGGAATTTAACCGTAACACTAGAAACATTAAATCTAGGACGAGTAAATACAAGCTGTAAAAGATATTTTTTTTTATTTTTAAGTTATTTAATAATAAATACATTACAAAAACAATAAGACTTACATCACATCACATCATCAGCCTGTAATCAGTCCACTGTTGGACAAAGGCCTCTCCTATTACCTAAGCGTACGGACGCATTAGGAGGTAAATGCCCATAATCGCCACGCTGGGCAAGCGGATTGGCGATCGCAGTAGTGTGTCCACTCCACTAGTGATAATGCTGCTGCCCATCATCAATTTTCAATAAATAAATGGTCAGTGACACTTCGAATCCCTTAGTCGACTCTTACGACACCCACGGGAAGAGTTGGGGTGGTGACAAATGTATTCTTACTGCCGTCACCGTCACCACACGGCAATAAGACTTAAATAATAAAAATTAAACTTAATCTGAAATACACACTAACTGTAGAAACCTAAACTTCGTTCCGGCTACCACCCGGCCCAAACGTGCCGAGAATGCTAGCAGCATTCCCGCGCTGGATGGCCAACTATGTTCGTTGGACAAGGTAGGAGCCGGAACGGGGATCGCCACCTCTAACATATAGACGCCGCCCCAGGTCCCTTAAAAGTTTTTAGGCCTCTCTGCACCACGGCCCAGACATTTCCACGGCGACCGGAATGAAGTCGTATACGCTGATTCCAGGTTGGCGTACTTGCCGTGGTCATTTCTGGCAGCATATTCTGCGGCCGCGCCTGCTGTCCTGCTGGTGTGATAAATGTGTGTTGCGGCAAACGTACACACGCAGGTTGCATCCCAGAGCAGGCAACGGCCTTTGGACCATGGAATTAGCGTCAGACCATCCGGTCGCTTGCCATTTTTAAGCTGCACGATTATCACTCATATTTTAATTACAAACTGGACTTAATCGCAGATAAGCTTCAACTTTGAACTGCCAAGGATAATATGTTGACTTGTACAAAATATCTTCAAGTGAAGAGTACCTAAATGGGTATCTCATCTTTGCCCCTACCTAATTGCTTTTTTAAGAAAGAAGAAGATTTTTTACCTATAGGTACTCTGTTTGGTTTGGTGTTTAAAAAAAGGTTTAAAAAATGCATATAATAATCAAAACTAGGTACCTAATTGATCAAAAACAATGTAAATCACTGTATTTCCTTGTGTTATGTTTATTATGTTATGTATATTTGCTTAACCCATTATAGACTGAGTTTTTTTGAGGTTTCCGATTTTTGTAATTCTTTGATATGTTGATTATAGTCGTATTTTTAACGATTTTTCCATACTAAAAAAATAATGTGACCTTCAGTTTTTGAAAAAAATGCTGGTACCATATGGGACCGCTAGGCTCTTACATAAGTAAACATTGGAAATTACCAATTGAATCATTATGTACTTATTAAATGTTTAATCTCATTTATTTAATAAATATTAATCTATATTTTGCATTAAAACGTAAGTAATATCAATTGGGATACTCTATTTATGAAAAAAATCGTTTCAGTTATGGTTTCATGGTCTGTCAACATGATCAATGAATTTTATAATATAAATACCTGAGTCTCATTGTGTGCAATTCGGATTAGGTATTTATTAATAATTAAGTATATTTTTGTCAGAATCTTCATGGGAAGCTATGGCGGGATCCAAAAGCACAATTTAAGGCTCAAGTTTTTGATAGCGCTTCAAAATGACCATTTAGCCTTATAATTTAAAGTACATAAACTGCATCAAAAATTATATAAAACGAAAAAATACGTTTATATGATAAAGACACAATTGAAATATTTAATTAATGTTAAATTAGCATGCTTAATGTACACATAAATTAACTTTAAATATTTTACACAATAAAATAATAACGCACAGGGAACGGCTAGCGATCCCATTTGGTACCAGTAATTTTAACGAACAATATTTATAATATTTTTACTTACCAGGATTATTCTGAATAATTTATTTAAAAGCAATATCATTACACTACATGGTTTTTCAATAATATTGATAATGTGTTCATCAGTAAATAAAATATTAGAAAAAACTTCAACCGCGTGTCCATCTTTCTTCGAAAATTTGCAATGCACTAAGTTTAACCTTCTATCACACCCAACTTCGGTCAATAGGGTATAATTCTGGCCCGTTATAAGTAGCACCGTGTCCTTATTAATAATATCTAATCAATGAAATATCGTTTAAAGCGACATAAGTTAGAAAAAGTTGCAAATTTTAAACTCACAAAAAAGTGGTCCCGAATGGTACCGCTAGTCTAAAATGGGTTAAACTTATTTTCAACTCGTAGTTTTCATTAAAAAGATACTGCATGATTGTTTACCTTTTTTTAAACACCAAACCAAACAGAGAATATAAAAACCGTTTACCTAATATTATTTTCATTGTTACTTAATTTACAAAATTGTTTTATTTTCCTACCATTGATTTGATGCTTATTTGAGATTCAGAAGACCAAAATATGGCTTGAAATAATTTAGGTAGCTCACTACAGCTGATTAGGTACCTAAGTACCGTTTTTTACTCTTCGACTAAAATTCCTAGTCATATCTTGTTTGAATTAAAGATAGCAACTGTCAACATTACGGCAGTAAAGATACTGGGTGACATTATCTTACGGTGACAGATAAATGCTATTTAAATAATCTTACATTTACACGTGGTTATGAAATGAAATTAATCAAATACTTACTTTAACAGGTAGATCTTGATTCATTTTGATGATATATTTTGTATACCTATTTGGAAATACCTATTTCTCACAATGTCGTAACGTAACAGGCCTGCTACCGCGAACATCGAAGTTCGCAAATTTCGGGGATTTGTCTCTGTCACTCCAACGAAGGGCTCATTAAAGTGACAGAGAAAAATCCCCGAAATTTGCGAACTTCGATGTTCGCGGTAGCAGGCCAGATGTGCTTACCATAGAAAAAATCAACTGCGAAAGACTCTGGTTGTCACGGGATTCGAACCCGCTTCCTCTGGATTGACCTATTTCTTGTTAAAGGTGCATTTAGGCCAAACGAGCATTCGCTCATTCTATCCCCCACTCTACCTACGACATTAGTTCGTTACACAAAACGTAATTCGTCGAAATTCGTTGATTTCGTAGAGTGGGGGATAGAATGAGCGAATGCTCATTTGGTCTAAATGTATCTTTAACTATGTAATCATCTCTATCTTCTTTAACTATGTATCATCTATGTAATCATAATCTGCCAAAATGATATCAATAAAAATTTACCAAAATGTGATCACATAATTTTTGAACGAATCCTTAACCACAATTGGATCAAACAAGATAAAACTAAAAAAGAACAAGCACAAATTGCAGAATCCATTTAATCCTTCATTCGACAAAAGTAAGTAAGTAAGTAAATAACAAAAAGTGGATCAAAGACCATTATGCAGTATTTTGGACGTTGTCGAATTAAGGGTTTAAACGATTTTTTTTTATTTAGAGAGGTTATAATATATGAACAAAGAAATGATTAAAACTACCTTAAAAAAAAACAACTAAACTTAACTTAGAAAACAATTAAAACTAACTTTAAAATAAAAACCTTAAAAGCAACCTATAAAATTATAAGACCTACACGTCCACCTCCAAACCTTCCCCCGGCCCCGGTGGCAAGGTGCCCATGACACGGGCAGCATTCCCGCGCTGCTATGCTATTCTCTTATTCACACGTTCGACGCTGCGTTCATCAACGAGCTCGACGTCGAGACAGCCTTGTCTAAAATCCTAGCTGTTTTATTTGACATTAGGAATCGAGGCTGTGAGCGAGTTCGTCGCTGTTTTTCGTTAGAGAATACAAAGTTCGTACATTAAACGTCAATCTCTCGACGCAGTGTAGTTCCAGCTCACGCCGCATTCGTCGCCGAGCACTAGTGTCGTTTAAAGTACATTAGTGAATACTATTTTTAGGCTCGACGCTGCCGCAGCGCTGACACAGCGCTGACAGCAAGGCGGTTTCCTTAGTGAATAACACTGCTGTATCGCAATATTCGCAAATGCGAGCCTCTGCGTGAAAACTGCCTGCTCGCGGGTCCCCCGTTGCCTCCCTTATTTCCGATCCGTTTAAATGATTATTTATATAGTATTTTTGATGTCTTCAACATCTTCGTACTCAGTAGAAATAAAGTGCGTTAAACTGCATCATAATTAGAATAATGTAGCTTAACACACCTTTGAAATATCTTCGCACCAGGTATCTTCATTTCATCCTGAATAAATTACAATTATAAAGTATACTCTGGCAAACCAAATTGCAAGTAAAATACCGACGTAAATTTAAAATTTTCCATGGGTGACCGACATTTTTTTTTTTTTTTTATGCTATAGGTGGCAAACGAACAGACGAATCGCCTGATGGAAAGCGATTAACGTCGCCCATGGACACCCGCAACACCAGAGGCGTCGCAAATTTGCCCCTAGCACCTCCACTTATTTAGTTTGTCGGCTTTTTTATTGACAGTAAATGATTTGCCAGGCTTTATTACTTATGTATATTATGTAGGGGCATTTTTCATTAGGGATACCCAAAACATGTGACATTAAAAATTCAATGCCGAAGACGCGAATTCGCGTCCTATGTATGCGTAAACGTGATGCCGAGGACGCAAATTCGCGTCCTCGAGTTATTTCTTTTTTTTTGCTAGAAATCAACTGTACTTAAAAGCTGATACCAAAATGTTATTTTATTTATGGAGGATAATATTATACCGTCGCTGGTTTCTGGATTCAATGCATTTGTTATTTTCATAATTCTTATCTCGGATGCCGAAGACGCGAATTCGCGTCCTGTGTATGCGTAAACAAGATGCCGAGGACGCGAATTAGCGTCCTTCAAGTGTGAAATAACCTAATGCCGCAGACGCGAATTCGCGTCCTTGAAGTGTGATAATATAACCTAATGCCGCGGACGCGAATTCGCGTCCATTGAAATGTTAACGTGATGCCGTGGACGCGAATTCGCGTCGTCGCGTAGAAGGCGGCGGCGCTGCGTGATAATTAAAAATATGGGGCGTCAGCAATGAATGGGTTAAAAGCTGATACCAAAATGTTATTTTATTTATGGAGGATAATATTATACCGTCGCTGGTTTCTGGATTCAATGCATTTGTAATTTACATAATTCTTATCTCGGATGCCGAAGACGCGAATTCGCGTCCTGTGTATGCGTAAACAAGATGCCGAGGACGCGAATTAGCGTCCTTCAAGTGTGAAATAACCTAATGCCGCAGACGCGAATTCGCGTCCTTGAAGTGTGATAATATAACCTAATGCCGCGGACGCGAATTCGCGTCCATTGAAATGTTAACGTGATGCCGTGGACGCGAATTCGCGTCGTCGCGTAGAAGGCGGCGGCGCTGCGTGATAATTAAAAATATGGGGCGTCAGCAATGAATGGGTTAATTGCAGTCTGATTTCAGATTTGTAATTACAAATTAAGTACGGTATCTTTAGGAATTTAAGCTTGATCGGCGTTTTTATATCATAATACCGCTTATGATTTATAAAATTAACACCAAAACAGAGTTTTTATTGAAAAGTGTTTAATTGTCGTTACAAAGTTGAATAAGCTGATTACCATTTCATGCAAATTGGGTATCCCTAAATATTAAAAAGCTCGTACGCATTTACACTCAAGTACCTACATTTACAAAAGAACCTCTAATTTTTCAGTAAATTTTATTGTTTTATTACATTTTGACTTTCATGAATTAGATTCTCAGTGTACAAATTATTTTTTTCTTGAGATGGGCTTGTCGGATTTTTTATCAACAATAAAGCTTTGTAGCCGTAAACCATTTAGTTGTAGTTCAAATACATTTTTATTTTGTCCTTCGAAAAGGACTTTGGGAGGCTACTCAAACATCAAGCTTCAGGCTTGCACAGCAGCAAAGAAGGAAACAAAATCGCTTTATCCTTAGGTATAACACTCAGTAACAATACAATACATATCGATATATATATAAATAAATACACAAATGATGCCGTCGCCGGGATGAGAACCCGGAATCTCCAGCTTCGTAGGCAGGGTCACTACACTACCAACTAAGTTACGGAGGCTGTCATCAGAATATCACAAACCTGATTTACTTTCGTAGTTCCCAAGACTATAATACTATTTAAAACTGATTGTACATAGATGTACTCCAATTTTACAGTATATTCAAATTATTTCATTCAGGATGATAAGTTTATTTTTTAAAAACCTTAAATAAAAATGTTGATGCCTGATGGGCGCTACTATGTACAATGTATTTATTACATGGGGGTACATTTAAATTAATACCCGTATACCCCCAGTCACTCTAGAATCAGGTAACATTGACAACTAGTAAGAGATTTTATACAATTTGATTGAACATCTCTTTGACATAGCGCCGTGTGCCTGCTATACGGCCACATCTCAAAATAGAATTGTGTGGTAAAAGTGACCATATTTTCCTGCAATACGGCCACATCTTCCATAAAAATTGATTTTGAAATGTGGCCGTATAGCAGGCACACGGCGATAGTTTCAGAGGATTGCTGTACATCCTTAAAATCAACACAAACTTTACTGTGTAAAAGCGATATTACTCTCGACGCACAGTTCTATCTTCTTTCTCCTCTTCTCTTCTCTTCTCTCGCTGAACAAGCATCCGTTCATAAAGAGAGCAACTCCATGACAGTGTTTAGTGGCAATACTGTCGACGGATAGCTCTCTTCATTAACAGAATATGCTGTCTTCTTTCTTCACGTTTCTGGATCATGAAATGGATATTGGACGTTGTCTTTACATCTCTAGTAGTATAGATATAGATGCATAATAAATAATAATATTGTGAACTTGCACAATAAGAATTATTTTTGTTTATTATTATTATCCTTTATTTATTTCTCTTTTTAAGTTAGGTTTTTTATAAAAATGTCTGTGAACGTGATTTTTTTTTAACGTAATAAATTCTTTAGATCATGTTATTCTAATAAGATGTATTATTATACTGTTTAGAAAAAACAAGTCCACCTGAGTTTCTTACTGTAGATTTTTTTTTCTCTCTTTATAGTGTCAGACGATTCAAAAATGCCTATTAATTATTTAATTTTATTTATTTTATTTTATTTTATTTATCACAAACTCTTGCGGACTTACAGTTTGATCCAAAATGTCCGCAAGATATTATTGTTATAGATTACATTACTAATACATAATATTTTAATTTGTATGTCAACAGTTAGATTAATAAAAAAATATATATGTATACAACGTCAACTGCAATATAAACAATAATCATAAAAAGAAAAACAAAAATATGTAAGAATAAATGTCACCATAAGTTGTCAGGAAATCTTAAGAATTACTATATAATAGCAGTGTTTTACCTTACAATAAAACACTTATTAAGCTTCTGCACCGTTATTCGAAACCTACATAAATATTTGGAGAGTGGCAATCTTGTTTACGTTGACGTGACGGTTGCTGATTTGACTATACCCTACTCCATTTTACCCCCACTACCAGTTTCCTGTCTCTGCCACCAGAGAGTGGGGGGTGCACGGCTGGAGCCGGTGCTCGCCCCCTCGTCATTGGTTCTCAAATTAATGTTTTATTTACGTTTTGCAATGTTCCACACAAGTAGTGATATAATATATAGATACACCACCATAACAAAAACTACACAAAGGTGAAGTGAAAGTGCTAAAATTTGTAGCGAGTTAGTGAAAAGTTACTTTCTGTGAGTGTGGATCATTGCATTATAATCTACCGCCAGGCAGGATTAAAAACTGTAGGTTTCGAATAAGGTGTTTCGCTTAATAAGTGTTTTATTGTAAGGTAAAACACTGCTATTAAGCTTCTGCACCGTTATTCGAAACCTACATAAAATATTTGAGACCTGTTTGTTATCGCCTGGTGGCCAGACACCAATGTGAGTCATATGAAAACAACTAAGTAACTGGTAAAGTTACAGTCGTATTCATGTGTGATGGGAATAAGAAGGTTCTTCTATATTATGATATATGGATTAAAACACATAATATACAACAATAAATGTTTATTGAAAAACAACAAGTTTATTTCAACTTAATCTAGGCTTAAGATAAACCTGAATACATTGTTACATAATTATGTATAACACATATTGTAATAATCAACTGGTAGAAAGTACAAAATGACTAAATGTACATTAGTTATTTCAATTATGTTGTATTGTAATTTATTCTAAATAAATAAATCAAACATATATGAATTTTTTATTTATTATGTACCCTATGCTACAAAGTATTCCATAAGATCTTCTTACAATTATATTTCATATTAATACGGGAGTAAAACATTTAGTTACAGCCGAGACGCGTGCCGATTGTCGAATTTCTCTACAGTAAAAGTTAGAAAAAATGTTTCGTGAGTTTTTTTTTTTTTTTTTTATAGCTGTACATGATGCGGCCTTGGGCGTGCCACATGTTGTTAGAAATAGATTGAAAGACAACAAAATCCCATGTCTCTAGTGAGTAATTAAGCTTTCTAATTAAATAATATGATATTTTGAGTTAAATGCAAACATTTATGCAATTAAATGCAATAACCTTTCTTAATCCAATACATTATAGGGTTTAAATTCTTACATTCTTGATTTTGAGTTAAATGCCAGCCTGACAGAGGCACAGCCAGTTTTGACCCAAACATTGGCCAACATATGGATGTATCACATACAATATAATCATTTCTTTACAGATAGTAAATTAAGTAAGGTCATAGAACCTAATAATATATGATCTGAACATAACAACAATAGGATAGAGGCACGTTTTGAACATTCCTAAAAGCTATTTTCCACTAAAGCCACTTTTTAACCAGTCTACTGAGGTAGGTCGGTATTCCATATAGGTACTTACTTTACTTTTGGAGTTTACTTGCAAGCGTATGTGACGCTAAGTTGATCTGCATATTATGGTCTCTTCAGGTAGCAATCGCAAACTTTTACACTTAAGTGGTGGAATAGGACATGCTTACTTTTTGATGAAAGTTAAATATAAATGCAGCAAAATCGGAAACTCGCTTATTATCTTTTTAATTCATTTATGAGCGGAGCTTATAACATCTATCGCAATTTCTTGTTATTATTTGCAGGGTGTTATTTTCTAAAAAGCAAATCAAATTGCATCGGTGTTGTAGACAGCGAAATTAAACGTTATGTCTATGACGATACTGTTCTTTGCGAAACCAAACTGATAACGACCACTCGACGCGCTGTCTCGAGGTTAAGGTCATAAGCGCCATGCACAACGCGTCTCTTACGACGTTTGTGTCACGAAGATTTTTATCAACGGCGGGTGGTAGTCTTATGTCACAGATTCGATTAATTCGCTTTATTTTCACTTTTTAAAGTCACTTTCTGCATTAAATATTTGTTTAATCACGTGTAACATATTCACTTGCACGATTTGTTTAAAGTTTGTATACAATCACTTAAATTTCACAATAGTAAACAAATTATTTTTAAGCTGCTAAAGAGCAGTGTTACGCGTCGTCGTACGTTCGCGCTACCCTCTCGTTCCTTTTCGTTCCTTAGGAAGGCAACTACTGAATTGTTGTCGCTTTGTATTATCAGGAACGAGTTTGCTAGGTAATGGCAACAACATTTTAAGGCATTTAGGACAGCGAGCATTTTTCTTTGATTTGAATCAAGGCTCGAATCTTCTTGGCTCTATTGCCCGCATAATTTTATATTTGCATTGTTTATCGAACATGACAGTTCGAGCAGCGCTTCCATTGGTATAGGGAATCAACAATGTATGAGCTGGTGAAGGAGACTCGCGCAACATGCTAACAGGGCTCTGTGATTGAGACGACCACGAGGTACCGGAAAACTGGCGAAGTTTAGGGAGCCCACAATGCTTTGAATTTCGTTTACACAGGCGGATTCTTGCTTCAAGAGAGCAATTGTTTCAAGGCCAAGCATTTATTTTTATTGGCACGAGGGTCCCGACAAATTCCCAAGTATTCTATGATCTTTCGAGGGGTAAGGATAAACTTGGCATGACTGACCTTTAGTTGCTAAGGCTTGTCGTGATAAGGACCGAGAGTCCTGATTTGCTAGGAGAAAATCGTCTAAATTGACTAAATCTCGAATAAACCCTTTTTTCTTTGGATCTGGGCAACCCAATTGGTCAGAGATGACCTTGAGGTAAGCAGGTCATCCTGCTATTGACAATCAGGCTTAGAAACCGTTTGTGCACAGGCAGATGGAAATAGGCGTTTAACAGATCTATTTTTAGTAGCCAATCTGAGGGCTGAATGAACCCTGAAATTCGGTGCTTGTTCACCAACTTGAACTTTATGATCGGTAAGTATAGACTTCCATTTTTTAAATTGAATATTGGACGTAACGATCCGTCGCTTTTTGAGGTTAGGAACATCGGCGAGACAAAACTGGAAGTGTAATCTGTTGATTCTAGCACGCGCGCCCCAATCATTGTTTGAATTGTTCCTTGCATTTGGCAATGGTAACGGGGGCCTTAGGTAAAACGGAATTCGAAAACCTGGAATCACTTTTATTAGCGGTCGTGGGGTATTTAACGATTATCATATTTCCACAAAGTTTTTTAACTGACCCGCTCGAATTTACTAGTTCACTCAAAGTCCCTGCGTGGGAAGATTTGACCTGCGGTCCTTTCTAGAGTTCGGGTAGTATTTTAATAGGCATAGGAGTCTTGGGGTCTCGGACCCACGCTACGCCGGCGAGGCTTTCTTTGGCCTTGGCTAATATTTGCAATTAACAGGTCCAGATGGCCGAAAGGGATCGAGCCAGCCCATTGGTAAGTTATAATTGCCATGCGCAGGCAATGGTAAGAAAGGCTTAGGCATAATATATTCATAAAGCAGTGAGACTAATCTCGAATGCCCTGCGTGGGCTCTTTTGAGCATTACTACACAGATCAGCACTTGCTTGCGCAGCAAGCTTAATTTAGGTTGGCGGACAGAACGGCAAAACTTTTTTGTAATAGAGGTCTAGGCGTATTCAGAAAGTAGTTAGACTGGTCATAAATGCCCTGCGTGGGCCCTTTTTAAGCACAACTACACAGATTTGCACTTGCTTGCGCAGCAGGGTTATTTTGGTTTGGCGGTCAGACCGGCAAAAAAAGTTTTTGTAAGAAAGGTCTAGTCATATTCATAAATCAGTTAGACTGATCGTAAATGCCCTGCGTGGGCCCTTTTTGAGCATAACTACACAGATTAGAACTTGCTTGCGCAGCAGGCTTATTTTGGTTTGGCGGTCAGACCGGCAAAATTATTTATTTTTTTTTTTTTTTTGTAAGAATTAGATTGTTTGTAAATGCCCTGCATGGGCCCTTTCTGAGCATAACTACACAGATTAGCACTTGCTTGCGCAGCAGGCTTATTTTGGGTTGGCGGTCAGACCAGCAAAAAAGTTTTTGTAAGAAACGTCTAGTCATATTCATAAAGAAGTTAAGACTGTTCGTAAACGCCCTGCGTGGGCCCTTTTTGAGCATAAGTACACAGATTAGCACTTGCTTGCGCAGCAGGTTTATTTTGGGTTGGCGGTCAGACCGGCCAAAAAGTATTGGAAATTCCTCAGAGTTTTTAGATAGCTGACGCTAAGGATTATTTTTAAAAAGGAATATGAGCTCGGAGGTAATCTTTTTTATGGACTCCTTCACAATTTTATATAATTAAGGAGGATACAATTAGGGGATGCAAACCGTTTTTGGAAAGTATGGAAAAAATCGGTTAATAACCGGTTATTCGTTGTAATCACATACAAATAAAACCCGGTTTGCACGCCCTATATATAATCTAGTCTCTGTTGGATAAGGTCAGCGCAGTGACCACATGTTAGTCGCAATATTCGCGATACATCATTAGTATCTTATGAAAACTACCCTCCATAACAATAAGCTCTGATTTTATTTTCTAACGTCTGAGGAGATAGTTCATACTCATCGTTACGAGACCATGCTATTAACGTGCAGCTTCATTTGAAAAAAAAAAAAAAAAAAAAAATGGTTTTAATTTAATTTGCCTACAAAGGCCGATTGGGAGCACTAAGGATTTGTACCTCTGAATATCGGACGCTTGATCAGTTTCGGAATCAAAATTTTGAACAAAGGTTATAAGGTCAACATGAGCGGGCGAAGATTTTGAAACGGACGAATCTTTTAAAACAGTGTTAAATGCAACTTTAGTGTCAAAACACTATCATTAACAACAGGCGGTTCAAATTTCCTCAGCCTCGTATAACTCGCCGCTCACGTTGCCCTCTATTTCAAGGTATATTACTCATGGATTACAACATGTCACCAATACAGTTTTGGATATCGCCAACCTGTTTTGTAATTTGTTCTATGGCATCCTTACTCCGCCTTCGGCTCCCATGCCGGAGTGGGTATAGTATCTCCTGAATCGGACAATGAGCTAGTGCTTGATGCACTAAATGTGTCCGACGTCGTTATTTTGCAAAAAAACTCTGCAAAATAAAATAGGATTAATAACAAATTTTATATTCGAACGGTAAAACCGTTAATTTTTCAAAAATATAATTTATATATTCACTTACATGAACCGTACGTCTCGGTAAACGAGACACCAATGACGAGGGGGCGAGCACCGGCTCCAGCCGTGCACCCCCCACTCTCTGGTGGCAGAGACAGGAAACTGGTAGTGGGGGTAAAATGGAGTAGGGTATAGTCAAATCAGCAACCGTCACGTCAACGTAAACAAGATTGCCACTCTCCAAATATTTATGTAGGTTTCGAATAACGGTGCAGAAGCTTAATATGTATTCACAATGAGTCGAAGAACTGATTAACAAATATAACAATTTTAGATCTCAACGACATCAGTCCATCCGCAAATAGGTCAGCGTCCTGGATATGCGAGAGAAATTTATTTAACAGGGTAATGGCTCTGGTAGTTGGTGCATTGCAAGTTTGCATGGTGCGGGTTCCACCGCACGTGACGGAAAAAAGATTCCTCGCACGTCTACCCTTACGGCCTACTGCGATAGTGTAGTTGTCAGGCACAAACAGCTTAATTTTGCACAGAACATCCGGATTGTCCACCCTGTGCCGTATGAGCAAGCAGTAGTGATAAAGTGTCGCAATCTTCCGACGGAGCTCGAGGGTGTCCAAACCCACCATGCCTGTCACAAACAGTGAAGGAATTAATAATCTTACCTTAATAAGCTTACTTGAATAAAGAATAGTTTGACTTGACTTTTGACACGTTTCTAGATCTTGAAATGGATATTGGACATTGTCCATCCGCTCAGGGACCGGATACCGGTATTTTGTCCATACAAAAGAAAGGTTATTTTTTCGTTCTTCGGTATATAAAGTTAATGGAATAATTTAAAAAGACGATGTTGTAGTTTACACAAAATATTGGGCAGTACAGTATTTAGCATAATAGTTCTATGACACGTCTTCTCAATGTTATACTTCGTCTTTTGTATAAGGTACCGTGCCTTTTTCAAATGACAAAGTTGCACATTGTAACGAATAGAAACTTCAGCAAAAATGATGCCCCCAAAATTAGACGGTTGCAACGCAACGCTCAGATATTCATCCAAATCATTTCTAAATATTGAGCTTTTTCAAGGTTTTTTTTAATACCGGTTCCAGTCCCTGCGTTACAGTAGTACCTTGAGTACCTTCTTGCCACATAAAGGTGCGTTTAAACCAAAAGAGCATTCGCTGTTCTAGCGCCCGTTCTACGAAATCAACCAATCACGTTTTGTGTACCGATCGAATTTCGTAGAGTAGGAGGTTAGAACAGCGAATGCTCTTTTAGTTTGAACGCACCTTAAAATAAGTTTTAAATAACAGTTTCCCGTGAGAAGAGGTCTCGTGTTGACCGTCACCAAACCCGGAAACTGTGTAAATTGGTGCAGCACGCTTGTGTCTGTGTATGGGTTGTACCGGGTGCTAATTGGACACGAAAAGGTACCGCTACCGTTGAACTTTTGACAAGTTGTCTATTAAATTTTAATCTTTGAAACCCGATTTAAATGGATTATCTTAAAAACTTTTGAAACCAATACAATAGTACATTAGGACGCAAGTTACTACCCTTCGGTCGTGTATTAAGACTCCCTTCGGTCGTGTTTTAAAACAACGCCACTCGTTTCGAATTTCATGTTTTTCGCATGTGTCTCGTACGACGTTTTTTATTACAGATGGCCCTTGGAAGTTTTGGACCTGACGTAAAATAAGCCACTTCTCGCACTAGCGCCTAAAAAAGGAACCATCTGTACTAAAAAAAAATCAGCGTCATCTAATTTAAATGTTTTTAAATACAGGATGTTTTTTATTCACTGGACAAATTGTAGAGGGTTAAATCTGAAGTCATATTAGAAAAAAAATCTGAGGTTCCATACATTTCCGCCTACTAGAATCTCGGAGTTTGTATGAAACATCAGATTTTTTCTCTCGAAACGGATGTCGGTCCCATAGTAAAACCTTTACTTTTTATTTTTACACAATTTCAGTTTTATTTTATGGGATTCTTGCCTGCCAAATAAAGATTATTATTATTATAATTTGCTACAATTAATTATCTATCTATTAAAAGTTCATAAATATGACCTCTGAATTAACTCATTTAAATATAAAATAAAAAAACATAAAAGTTTTGCCTTGTGCATAAAATTCAGCCTTCGTATATATTTTTAACTTTTATTTAGAGGAGTATTAGCGTTTTTAAACTTTGTAAAATGTATGGAGGAGCGACAACTTTAAAATGGCCCTGTCGTTCGTAAAGTGCTGTTGGCGAAGTAATCAATAATAATGTTTACGGGACTAAAACCGTAATCCTAGTTTATCACCTCACATACTAATTTTGATCAATACCTTAAAAATCCTGAATTATCAACTTTATTATAAAAATACCAAGACTTATTAAATATAAAATCTAACTGCATCTTACGACCTTTTTATAATTAAAATGCCGAAAACATAGTTGTAAATTAATAATATCCCTGAATCTTATTGTGTTCTGAATAAAGTTTAGAATCCTATGTGTGATTCTTGTTCGTAAAACAATTGCAAATAAATTTTAAGTACTTACTACTGATTGTTTCGTATATAACGTGTTTAACCTTATGAGCCAAGTTTGTTAGGATTTGTAAAGTCAAAGCTAGAACTTGCCAATACGAAGGTTAGTTTGCAATTTGGAAACCAATATTCAAATCATTTTGTACTGTGTAAAGGACGTTAGGTAACGAAATGACAAAAAAGTGCTTAAACGATAATTAAATCCTAAAAATAAACAAAAGTATTTGTGTGATCATGATATTTTGCTTGTAGGCACAATTAACTTACGATCAGGTCAGGTGGCTTATTTAACTCGGGTCCATAATGAAATGAGATTATAAACTAGGTTTACGCAGCATAGTTTCTAATGCAAAATTTTACCGTTAGGTAAAGTGATTTGTGATTAAATCATCATCATCATATCAGCCGAAAGACGTCCCCTGCTGAACATAGGCCTCCCCCAAAGATTGCCACAATGATATATAACCACATGTGATTAAATACATATACATATTTTCGAGTACTTCCTCTCTTAGTGTTCTAAAAATGGTACCAAGTCTGAAGTTTACGTACATCGATTTAGTCAAAGATGATCTGTGATCTTACGTAGGTATGTACCTAATGTACCTATTGTGTGAATTGGTGGTGAATTGTGTCATATCAACGAAGAACATGTTTTTTACAGAAATAATTTAAAAATTCCCATTAATTTGAGTTTCCCATTAATTAAGTGACTGCCGCTCCCACAGTCAAACTGTTGTAATAGTTTTGTGGGACGATATTGTAATTTTTTTAATTAAAATTGTGTCAAATAATTCAATAAAATAATTTAAAAATTACTTTTTAGTAAGACCTCTATTAGGTTGAAATTGACGATTTGGATTGTGTGGAGATTTTTTCAAAAGTCTACTTTCATATAATAAATTTTGTGTATAATTTTTTGATGTCAAAATAAAACAAATTTAGCCAGTATTAGACACTTCTAAGGCGCGTTTTGTATAGGTATTTTTCATATTTAAAACAAGGTAGGTATATTTCTATTCGAAACATATGAATCGGCAGCATATGGAAAAAGTTGTTTTCAAAGCTTTTTAATAAAGAAAAAAAAGAACAATTATAAGTTTGAAAAAAACTTTGTTACACGGTGCACTATTGAAAAAAAATCTAAGTTACTCTTTAGATAACAAAATTAGGGCCCAACTAGTCTATGATCAAAAATGCCAACTTTATAGGTAATGCCCCAATATATTCAATTTCAAAAGTAAAGTTTAGGTACTATGATATGAACTAACAATTTTGTAAGTCACTTCGTATCACATGTCTCAGGGCCCTTTAAACCAATTTAACAGCCTTTTAAAACACCTATAGCTGCAGCCAACCCAAAGACAAACTAAACGCTGAACATTACCCGTCCTTTGTAACGCAAATGCCCCATGAGGAGTCGTCACACTTCATTTGTGGTATTACCATACCAATTGGATCCATTGTCTAACTAGGAATAGTAATAAGTTGCATAACTGACCTGTTTTAAAGTTTTGAAGGAGTTTTAGCCCCACATATTTAGAATTGATTTCTTTTTACTTGCTGCAAACGTGGTGAATGGATTTTGAAATTAGTATAGCCAGAACTTTATTTTCAACAGAATTTATAAATAATTGTGAGTGTTATAGCAAAAAAATCAAAAGGTTGAATTAACTGTAGTTTAACATTAAAATTGGATAACTTTATTAACTTAATTTATGGAATATAAATTAAGCTTATATCATAATCATAAGAAATAGCTAGACTTTCCATTTGAAGGCCTTTTAAAGGTCCTTGGGCACGTAACAGTTAATTGCGATATTTTATTGTACAATAAAAGAGACCATAAATTATCTTAATAGTCATAAAATGAATACATCAGAAGACACTTAATAAATAAAATATTAATTTTCCTACCTTTTATAAAATCGAAGTATAAAGACCTACGTATACGCGTATACTTAATGAAATTTCGTTACTTGTTGAAATAAAATAAACCTTTCGGATTACAATTAATTAATTTAAACTTTTACACATTCAAAATTTTCGCACATATTTTTATATAATATTTAACGGTACACAACGTATACCCGAAACGTCGAAATGATAAGTAAATGTAAATGTATTTTTGGCTGACGATCATTTCGTAGACACTTCGTCACAAGCAACTCATAGTAATCCTAAGCTATTGGTTCCAATAACTAGGTCGAACTATAGTTTTATTGTTTTAGAGTCACGACATGTCTGTGAAGTCTTAATACCTATTTGCCTGCTATTTGCTGTGCTATGTACCACTTAATCATATATTGGCCCTAGAAACATTGCCCACTCGAAAAAAAAACGGTAAATTAGTTATGAATAGGATATTTGTGACCAAGTTTAGTAAAACTTCCCGCATAGCAATTTTACGCAGTTACGGGTTATTGGCAGTTTAGTAAAATAAGGCACAACCTATCGGAAAACGGATTTCGATAAAAAAAATTGGAACATATTGTAATTATAATAAACCTGTCGACGCATAAATGTACAATTGAAGCACATTTTTAGTCTTAAATTTTTGAGCCCATTTTGTTGACTATCTAAAAACAATCGTCATTTTAACTAAACAATGTTGTATTATATAAATGCTTTTTTGAGTACAATGCATTACAATATCGTCACATCTTAAATAGTCTTGACATAATTTTTTTAATATGTAACTTTTGTCTGACAACATAGAAGAAATCAATCCAATATTATGTACCTACCAACAAACGGGATGCATAGAATGTTTTCCGCACATGGTAAAGTTTTACTACCGCGGTATACTCAGGGCATTACAGTTTCAAAGATTACTTCACATTGTACTTCACATTCATGTACATAAATACATACACAATTTGTCACCTTATGCCATTGACATAACGTGCAAACGTGTATACATAATTATGCCCTTGAAGTAACCTCATCGTTTGTTATCGAGCTACGTCTAATAGTGCAAAGTAAGGTAGCACGAATGTATTTATAAGTATGTTTTAAGGCAATACCTAGGGTCACCAATGCGGATTTTTTCAGAACCGCGCGCGCTATGACTAAATACAAGTGAGTTTAACCGTTTAATTACATGTAGGTATCATTTTGGGAGTATTCTTTCAAAATCGGCCTAGTCGTATTAAGGTAAATAAAATTAAGGTTTGTGTTGTGATACTTGTGAGGATAAAGTCAAGATATATACCTATAATACTAGCGATCCGCCCCAGCTTCGCAAGAGTACAATACTGATACTAAAACCGTTAAATCACTATTTTTTAAGAACCACATTAAAATCCGTTGCGTAGTTTTGAAGATATTAACATACAGTCATACATACATACTTACATATAGCTACAGATGGAAGGGACTATGTTTTATACTATGTAGTTGTAGCGTAGCGTAATACTTAAGAGTCACTTGGGGTAAACGTACGCAATGGATAAGAGTACGCAATCCTATACATTTTAGTCCAAAATAAAATATAATATAATAGATTTCGTACATTTTCCCTCTGCGTAGGTAAGTTTACCCAACGTAACTCTAAATACATAGAAAGTTACTATGCAATTTTTTTTTTTGAAATAAATACATAAAGAGATGCCAAGATTGCCAAGGTTGTTAAGGTTATAAATTGGTTATTGTCCTTTATAAAGCACATACGGAGGATAGGCCTTAAATCGAACAAAATTAAGTCCTACGTTTAGTTTACTTAATGAAATTCCGTTATTTGCTGGCACTATATAAATTGAATTTGTACTTTTTTGTTAAAGAACTCAAATTATTTTTTTTTTTTCCACCTCCGTTGGTATTTTTAACTTCGGTATTTTTTCTTTCATGACATCTAATATTTAAATTTGAACTTTTTTGTTACCCTGAAATATAAAAAATCCAAAGAAACATAAAAAGTTAATTAGATTTTTTTACCACAAATTTTACAACCAAAGATTTGAGCCAAAATATTTCACACAGATAGTTAAATTATATTTCTGAATAAATGTGAATTCTACTCTCATTTAAAAATACATGAAATCATAAAGCAGTAGCGAGTGTCTAAAACATGTTTTAAACTTAAACATTCTTGAATCATATCCGATCTCGGCACAGGCATTTTAACACAATTGGATCATCAATTCAGATCTTAAATTGAGCCCTATAGCTGTGTAATAAAGACTGTAATAGCGAAGAAGGGCTAAATCAGCTGTGCAAACAATGAAACAGACGGAACGCCTAATTTGGTAACGAATTTTTAATAAAGTGTATTTGTTTGTAATTTAATACAGTTTTGAAAGGTTTAGAGCTGTTTCGGCGTATTACTAGTCTACCACCCTAACAATAACCTAATCCTGTAAAATTTGTATTTAGTCCGTCTCCATAGTCCAGTAGTTTCTTTTTTTTTTCTTCTCATTCGGTTACCAGCGTGTCGTGACATTTGACTATTTGACACGACATTATGCTGAGTGGCATCCTTTTTGGTGATCAAATCCTTACTCAAATAGGTTTAACTACCAGCTAATATTGATAATTGTTTTTCGAAAAATTGCAAATTTTAGGTACGGAGCTTCAGTCGTATTTGGCAGCTTTTGTCCTATTTCATACATTTTAATAATATGTAATAATCATGAAATAAACTGACTCAGTTCATCATCGCCCGTAGACCACGAACCCTGTAAAGTGTTCGAAACGTCGGAATGAAGTTAAAGTTAATTAATATACGCGAGTTTATCCGTTTTCATAGTTTTATTTCTTGAGTAATCCTCGCGGTAACCGAAGAAAATATTATGTGATAATCACACATTATATACTTAAGCTCTCAAGGAACCATACTACCAAGAATATAGGATGAATAAACCCATACTTCGACACAAACAAATGGTATTTGTGCCTCTTTGGCATGCAATAGTCTTAAAATTTCTCGTTTGTAGGTCAAAAATCATGTCCGGTTCCCATTTTGGCTGAAGTCAGACTAGTAACTATTAACTTAGAATAGGATTGAATAAAAATGTGTAGGTACTGTTTACTCGATAATGTCAGGTTGGTTAAGTGAAAAAATCACATATAGTAGATGTATGAAGTATTTCAGTTTCTTTGCTTATTTTTCCTCTCTTAAATTTACTTTAAAGTAACCTATATCCATCCGCCAAAATAGGTTAGACCCCGAAGCAGTGTGCGAAACCAATTACTACACCTACGCAACCGAATTGTTACAAAATACTCATTGTTACCGTACGAGTCCGCCTGCAACTTACATGAACGTGCGTGACATTTACATTAAGGCATGCTTTTCACAGATTTACACATATCGGTTTACTTAAACTTAATAGAGACTGGGCTGAACGTGTCTGCCGTTTGCCTGAAGACTTGTGGGCTATAGCCACATTAGCCAACTCATGGATGCCACAAGATCGAGCTAGACGTCATGGCTGACCAAGAAAGCTGTGAAGTGAGCTTTTGATACCTATGGTGCCGACTGGTGAGAGTTTGCTGAAGACAAGGTGGCAGAAAGAGAAGCAGGCTTTTACCTAGCAGTGGGGCAGTAAACAATCGTACATACATGAATGAAATTAACTGAATAGAAAGTAAACTCGCGTTAATAACGTAGCGGCAGCTCATGGTAGGGCTACTGTCCTTCTGCTCTTCTTTCTAAGAGTATTGAAAGCATTGTCAGATATTTGTAAGCATTTTCCTGTCAATTTGCAGCCTGATCTTGTCTTATATGTTATAAGAATTAGAGAATCATTAGAAGCTCCGACAGACATTTTCTAAGAATATCCTACAACGTATGCAAATGCATTTAGGTACGAAACATTGTAGTGAACTTAAACGCGATTGTGCAGATATTATTGCATAGTAGCTGTGCTTTAACTTAAGTTTAAGAGATTTTCTATTAGAACTAGGAAAACGCGGAAACATCGACTTGCAGTTATTTACTTTTTAAAGATGTTGCCGAATAGGCAAATTTATTCTTAAGAAATCCTAAACATATTTTTTTACTTTTTGGATTTTACAAATACTCCATCAATAGGCGCGAGTACAATTATAATTTATTAAATTGAAAATGTTTTCAAACCCAGAAAGAAAATAACCATACCTTAAGAGCCACTTAACTAAGTAAATAGAACATACTGATAAGCTATCAAACGGCGTTTACTGCGCTGTAATCTTAGATTACGTTTTTATTTATTCCCAGCAATGTGACCCCGAAAGGAATTTAACTTCTCCGACATGTTTAATTAAGATAAAGTACCTACAAATTACTAAAAGATACCAAATTTGTAAGCTGTTTAAACTTCTAAATCTAGATCCATGACAATTTCCTAAAACTTACATAATATTACTTGTTTTAAGAAGTTTTTCATTTTGTCCTATATAAAGTACTTAAGGGTGCTTGAGAACTTGTGAAGTTTAAAACCCTATAACCAGATTATAAATAATTACTAAATTACTATGTGGTCAAGAATAAAGTAAGGATGTAAAAATAAATTGATGGTTCTTCATATCGTTCCAAAATTTTATGAAATCGCGTTTAAAAATAAAGTCTGTTTTTTATTCAAACGTGTATTCTATGTAATAACAGATGAACGTTCTGTACTATTTTCTGTCGTGACTATGGGTAGTACTTAATACTTAGATTTACTTAGACTATTGTTTTCGAAATTTCTCACAACACCTTCTGAATTAAATGTACGATGTAAGAAATAATTAAAAAATTAAAAATATTGTATCCCTACCTTTAAACATAATTGCATAATATTTAAAACCAAAAACATTTAATTAGCAGAAAAATTCTTACCAGTGAAGCTGTTTTCAGTTGGTTTTCAGCTATTAAAACTGAAAATGGCCGCCATCTTAAGTCACATGTTTATCTCAGAGTCAAGTCGGTACTTTTATTCTGATCTCATCATGTGACCAATCACAAAGCACGAAAAAAATAAATTATCGAATAATTAAAGATAAAAACGATAAATTTATTTTAGTTTTATCTGTTACTACTGATTAAATTATAAATTCCATTTTCATTTGACACGCCGTGACAATCAATTGACACACTTTTACAATCTATACTTACGTAATAGCGCCTGAAAGTTATTATAACCGACTTTAAAATAATTATTAATTATCTAATTACAATTTATATTTAATTCTCACTAATTATACTGTAATTACAATTTGAAAGTTACAATATTGTACGCACGTGATGGCGCCTAGGTTAAAATGGCGGGACACGGTTAGTCCTCCGTTGTTATATACGTTCACACCTGTTACGTCACACCTGTAGCATTATTCATATTTTCTTATCGGTTTTCGACCGTTTACGGGAAAAACGTCCTTAAGATTCATGTTCAAGAAACGTAAACGCCCGCGCTATGAGTCGCTTCACTAAACCGTTGGCGCGAAGACTTTAGTTTTAAATTAGAATGTCGCTGGATGCGTTCAAGTTGAGCTTGCAACAGTAGGCTATTTACACTGTTTAGAGCTTTTTAGAGTTCCGTGGGTTAGAATGAGATGGTATTATGCGGATCGTGTGTTACAAATTCGTGGACCCGTTTGAACGGCGTTTTGTTACAGTACTGTTCTTTTGGAAACATTTTAACTTTGGGTCTAGACTGTTTGAAAATCAGATAGAAGTTTACGTGTAAGTTACAGGGTTACGGGCAGACATGTTCTATATATCAATTTTATGTCGCCAACTTATGTATGATATAAAAATAAACTTTACGAATGTGATAAGTGACGCTCTGCTCTATTTCGCCATGGTTAATAACTATTTAGTAAATTCGCCCATTAACGCAAAAATGGAACCGGCATTTTTTATAGTTATATTTTACTTTTTAGATAATTTCATTCTTTCGTCCTTATGAAAAAAAGCTAAATCTATCAAACCAATGTGACTGACAATCATTAACAATATGTATTCAATATAAATAACCGTATTGTATTATTTATTCCGCTACTCGACATCAAACGTGCCTTTTGCGTGGTCCCAAAACGCTGGCCTAATATTTGTTGGGAACAGGGTGCTTAGACAAGTTGCCAATCGCTAACGCTTAATCGTCAATCGTAAACAAAAGGCAGCTAACTGTCTTTGTCGCACTAATATGAAAGAGAGACAGAGAGGGAAAACTACGATACGCTACTAAGCGTTAGCGATTGGCAACTTGGCTAAGCATCCTGGAATGGCAACCGTTGAATTTTTTCGCAGATGTACAGTCGCCATCAGATATATCGTAGCGTCCGAAGCGCTCGAAAATATCTGAACACGCCTCTATCGTTATGGCAATAAAGGCATGTTCAGATTCTATGTTTTTGAACCCTCCGGACGATACGATGATAATAGTACATTGTGCATCTAGGGATATAGTACGGAATTACTAACGAGAGTGTTAAAAGCCCGACGCCTAGGCGGAGGGATTTTAATGACTCTAGTTAGTATTCCGCTTACCGACCGTGATGCATACAATGTTTTTCATCACACATGCCAAAAAAAAGTTTTAAGACAAAACATTATTAAATGACGTACTGACATTTCTATTACTCCCTAGGGAATTTCACTTTTCTATTACTCCCGCTATGCATGCAAGCAATGGCGCGCTTAGACAGCAAGTGTGATGAAAAGGATATTTATATCTGATGGTAACTGTATGTATGCAGGTTGCCTCGCGATGTTTTCCTCCACCGTAAAGTATATTGCCTGGAATATTTCGCTATTTAGCGAATAGTTTGCCTGTTACCTATCATGTAACGACTCCATTTGTTTAGGTACAAACAGTCTCGTATAACCGTCACGTCTTGGCCGTGTGGTGACGGCAGTAAGAATACATTTGTCACCACCCCAACTCCTCCTGCGAGTGTCGTAAGAGTCGACTAAGGGATTGAAGTGGAATTAGGAGGTAAATGCCCATAATCGCCACGCTGGGCAAGCGGATTGGCGATCGCAGTAATGTGTCCACTATGATGACGCTGCTGCCCATCATCAATCTTTTATCAAATAATGGTCAGTGATACTTCAATCCCTTAGTCGACTCTTACTACACCCGTAGGAGGAATTGGGGTGGTGACAAATGTATTCTTACTGCCGTCGCCACACGGCCTATCATCTGGCCCCTACATATTTCACGAGTGTCAATTGTAAAATATCACTGTTTCTGAAGTCCATGTACTTGTTTGCCACCAACATAAATGTATTATTAATATAATAAAATAACGTTATTACATCGTTAATAAACTACTTTTTATTTTGCGTAACCCGTGATAATAGTCGCAAGGTTTAGAACATTTTTATTAAATCTTGACATGAGATTTCGCTACAATTGTCGTGTTTTTTATGACAGTCGTAATTTTGCTCCGCAAAAAGTAGTTTTTTACTCCTGATTTATTAAAGTTCCTGCACTACATGTTATATTGGTGGCAAACAAACGCACGTGCCCCTTCTATCTAATGGTAAACGGTAACTGTAGCCTGACGCCCCGATTAGAAACAGTAAATTTACATTGTAGGAGCCTGATGGCAATCCGCGAAGGCCATATAATTTTCAATTAATATAAATGAAGTTTCATTAAACATAAGCCTCATCAAGGCACGATGTTCCCATTCCCAATCGTTATCAGATAGCGAGAGCAAACGCGATGTGCACACATCGCGACTAACGCGAGATAGTGCAGCGCAGGCACAGATGTGACTCGCAGTTTCAAATGTCGATCTGATTCGTTATTGGGCGCTTTACGGTCGATAGTAGTCGATACCAAAAATAATTACATAGTTAAAGGCCTTTAATGAAAAAAAAATTTAACGTCATTTGTCTGTTCATCATCATCATCATCATCATCATCATATCAGCTGTCGAAAGCAGGGCTCGGATACCGGTTTTTACTCCATACAAAAGAACGGATCGAATTTCGTTCTTTCTTGTTATTCGATATATTAATTCTTTGTTAATGGAGTAATTTAAAAATACGACGTTGGTAATTTCATAACATTTTGAGGACTACATAAAGAATATAAAACATTTGAAATATTGGGCTATTTCGCGGTTCTTGAAAAAAACCGGTTCCGAGCCTTGGTCGAAAGATGTGCACTGCTCAATATAGGCCTCACCCGAAGATTGCCAGAATGTCCGGTCCTGCGCCACCAGCAGCCAGCGACCTTCACCTGGTCATCAGTCCACCTTGTGGAGGGCTTACCCACGATGCGCCTTATGTCGCCGCCACTCGATAACCATTCCGCCCCAACGGCCATCGATTCGACATGCAACGTGCCCCGCCCACTAGTTACTACACTACCAATGTTTGTGTTACGAAGTAAAATTTCATGCAAGTATCAACTTTTGGCACTGTAAAAGGGCGACAAATTCGTTTTCCCCTCACTAGCTCGTAAAGCGCTCGTTTATCGTTTAATACGAGCGGGTAAAAACGCTTTTTACACACCACTTGTGAATAAAGCAATTTGACATTGCTCTAATTCCTATAGCCCCCTACTGCCTACTATAAGTGGAGCTGTATGACCGTAGTAAACATGCGCAATCGGAGCTCACATGTTAAATTGGTCGTTCTCATGGGTGACTTTGTAAGCCATTGGCTATATTTAAGTTCCAGAAGTAACTCTATTCTACGATACGTTTCGACATTGAGTTTTAAATGGTTTCTTTAAGTTAATTTACATTTGGATGAGATTCGTAATCATATTTCCTCGCGATAGTGAGGGGAAAAAAGTTTTATTACACTTGGCGGCAAAGTTTGTTCAACTCTCGTGCCTTGAGACCTTCGCAATGCTCAGGTCTCAATATTGGCACGACAGTTAAACAACAACTTTGCCCCCTTGTATAATAAATAACTATTTTTCTATGGGCGATCAACATTACGAACTATATGTTTTAACTACCAACAATACGAACTATAATTATGTGTTATTTTGCTGGTGGTAGGACCTCGTGCAGGGTCCGACCGCATAGCTACCACCGTTTTACCCGTTAACCTGCCGCTAAATAGCAGTGTTTGCACTGCTGTGTTTCGGTTTGGGGGTAAGATAGCCGGTGGTGTAATTAGGTACTGGTATTAAATAGAGGCAATCCATCTAAGTCCTCAGGGTAGACAGCAGCGCATACACGATTTTTTGACCACTACATAGTGTCCATGGGCCTCAGTTCCTGCTTTCCATCAGGTGGGCTGAGAGCTCAGTGTCTGCCTTCATCACATAAGAAAAAAAAAATTGCCCCGCTTTTGCTATTGCCGAAGGTTGTTGAACAGAGTATTGTTTGTATTTTGTATACCTAAATTTCATAACACGGTTTTTGTTTCGATTAAGGCCTTAACTATGTACAAATGCAATCGATCCTTTAGGACACCCCATATCGTCGCTATACTGACTTAGCCTCTAGCCCTATTAACGCGCATTTACTTTCTGTGCTGGTCGTAGGACCTCGTGCAGGGTCCGCCCGGATAGCTACCACCGTCTTACCCGTTAACCTGCCGCTATATAGTTAGGACTTTGTTCCGGTTTGGGGGTAAGATAGCCGGTGTAATAGGGATGATGACTGTAGTCAAAATAAATTATTTAACATTATGCACGACATAATACACGAAGAAATTATTACTAAGATGTAGATTGCAGTAATTTTTGTACAGAACTTCTATTTAATAAATTGAAAAGAACTTAAAAGAGTAGGTCATTTGGCAGTACTCAAACGTGACGTCACTTCGTTTTGACAGTTCGAAAAAAGATGCTGATTTGACTTGCCAGTCATCATGCCTATTACTGGTATAGAGGCAATCCATCTAAGTCCTCAGGGTAGGCAGCGAATAGGCATAATTTTGGGGAGTAAATTAAAAAATGAGGTGTATACTGTATTATGTGATATCGGTAACAAATGAAAGAGATAGTGTGAGAATTTTAAATACCGTAAAGTCGGATTACATTAACTACGGGCAACAATTGCCCATCAAAAAAATCCATCTTGCCAAATTAATAATTCAATTAATACAAAATTATTTGCTTGACATCGTTTAGTTAAAATGTGAGATGCCATCTTTATATTTATTTAAGTCAATCAAAGCGGCTTTTTTTTCGCGTGGGGCCCACATGTGGGCAATGTTACCCCCTAGGGCTAAAGTAACCCAACTTTACCGGTATGTTTTTCCCCCTTTGATCTCAGAATGGGCTTAATGTTTTACAGAAAATAGTTCATTGCGTAGGTATAGTTTACAGGAAAACCCATAAGAAATCTATAGTAGTATTTTAAAATATCATATTAGGTAAATCTCAATAATCGTGAACGTACGGAACCCTTTCCACGCGAGTCTAATTCACACTTGGCCGGTTTTTAATGGGACAGTGAGGGACCCTTCCAAACTTCCAACTGCACATTTTCCAGAAAATGTCAGTAAGAAATCATCAGTTTCATGAAAAAACTATAGGTTTATACATTTTAATTTTTTCTGAAATACTATCGAAACAAAAAAAACTTAAGACACTATGAGAAAAATACTTAATTATTTTTAATAAAAGAACACTTCAATTTTATTTTCGTATCCAATGATAGAAAACCGGCCTAGAGCATGTCGGGCCATGCTCGGTGTAGGGTTCGGTAGGTGTTTAAAAAGTTTTATTTGAAGTATTCTATTAGCTGTTTTTTTTCATATTTCATGATTGAAATTCATGATTTTTTTCATATTTTTTGGACCCACAGTTCAAAAGTTGGTCTCCCCCGGACACATTTTTTTGTTCTGGAGCGGTTATCTCCGATGATGTTGACTTTAGAAAAATAAACTTTTAGGACCCATTTTTTGTTTTTTTATAAACCTATTCAACGATACCACACTATAGAATTACCGCAAAATACCATATTATCATCCCCATTTTACTACTAGGGGAGGTAGCCAAAATAATAGTACATTTCTTTCATAACAAGTGCCTTAAAGAGAAATTTACACACGCGAAGCGTGCGCAATGTTTACTTTTCCGCACTGGTTAGGAAAAACTTTTTCTACATTTTGTTCACCACTTTGTTGGCGTGATTTATATGTACCAAATTGCTAACTTGGTTGGTACAGTCAGGGGCATAAATAAATATACGATTATAAACCTTATGCTCCAGACATAAGTAAAAAAGTGAACAGATATTTTCGCCCTTGACTGTACTAACGGCCACTGAGTTATGCTGCGGACAGACGGAGAGACGGTCAGACGGACAAGGCGAAATTATAAGGGTTCCTAATTTCCTACGAAACCCTAAAAATCGTCCTACTATTTATTTTATTGTGTGACCGTGTGTTAAAACCAGAGCAAATAATACTTACTTGATATGATATGAGAAAGAACTAAATAAAAAGAAGTGACTAAGATTCAAATTTATCAGTAGGCAGCAGAACCTATGGCTTAAAATTCACCATGACCTGTAAAGGCTGAGCCACACACATGCGTGTGCAGAACGTGGTGCACGTGCACATGTGCGGGTCTGCGCGTTGTATTGTCGGCAATGTCATAGCCATACCTCGCAACCACAGATAAAATATAGGGAAGATTCCGTGTATTAAGACATACATGAACAAACTATTGTCATCCTTCACCCCATCTCAAGACGTATTCCATAAGGAAAAAGAGACAAATAAAGTAGCTCTACTTGGTCGTGAACTCCATCAACGACTCCATTTTCTTGAACAATGCTACCAACCTGACTAGATAAAATGTCATTACTATTAGTGATGTCCAGTCTTCAATCGTATACTTTTATCGTCAATAATAATATTTTTACCAAATTAGGTAGCGAATACAGTAGGAATAAACCTTATTTCCTACTCAAAATCACGATCTTCTTCGATCGTGATTTCAAAATCTACATTTTAGGATAAAAATAAAATCACAAAGTTAACGAAATATTTTCTTTAAAATGTCATAATGAGGGTTTCCTAAAACGTATGCCACTAGTTGGCGCCACTTAGCCGTAAGGTCCCGCTAAGAAACACAATTATCTAGCCCCAAAGAAAGACTAAGTAAATGTTTTTTTTTTTTTTAATAAAGTTTAAATTTTTTTATGTATTTTTTTTTAATTCATACAAAATATTTAAACCAGAAACTATAAACATAGAATTTAGACAAGTTTCTGGACCTGCTCCCGCCCTGGTGATTTCAGAAAACTCTCATTATAACATGTTTTATGGACTTATCATTCCTTAAAGCATACCTAACAATTTTGGTATGATGGCTTCTTTATAATTAAATTAATCAGTCTACACAAGTATCACATGAGCGTCATTATTAAACTAAACTTAATTTACTTGCTGGTTGACATGACATTGGATGATTACCAAATATGGTGGGTAGTACGTCAGAATGTAATCACTTATGCGCGTACCCTTGCCTGAAACAACAGCTTAAAATTGTGCGGAGCATATTTTTGAATACTCTTTAGGGTACCAGTCGTCTGCCTTTTTGATATTTTTGACCCATAATAGCCTTTGTTCAGTGTCCAGTGGAAACCTGTTGGACATTAAAAACATCGATTCATTTTTGAGTTGACTATCAATACATTTATCGATATCACGATCGGTCTCTTAAGTACCACACTATGCGATACAAATGTTTGAATCCCACTATTTATAATTACATTACGAATGTAAATACAAATGGTTTAATCACAAAACTACACATATGTATCCGACAACAAATATTGAATAATATTTTCAGTTACTTTTACCTTAATAAGGTTCGAAATCTTAAAATTCAAGTCAAAACTAAATTGCCGGTGAAACGTAATGTCTTTATTTTGTTCATTCAGGTAACCCTGGCGGTTTTTACACCCTGGAACCACACAAGTCATCACTTTTATCACATTCCGTGCACTTATCGAACAGAAATATACATGAAAAGCTTTATTTTAATCACTTTTACTATTTGCGGTTTAGGTGCACTAGTATACCCAAACAAAGATCGTTGACAGGCATTGCCGGCGTCACCCACAGATAAAATAGACTCGGTCTATCAATTTTATATGTCTATGCTCGCAACGGTTGTAGCAAAACCGTAGCATTTGACAGTTTGATGTCAGGGTTGGCGATTACGATGATGATTTTACTTATTCTACTACACGTACGATTAATATTAACATAAGCAGTATTATTCCATAAATAACAAAATCCAAAACGTACGGTTAGTGAAAATGTCACAGGAAAGTTACAATTTACAATTTTGCTGTTGCCTCTCTTTCTACCCAATACGTGCGTGCGTTAGAGAGGCAACCATCGAAATTGTAAAATGTAACTTTATAAAATGCGACCCTGTTGGCTGAAGGGTGTAAGAGAGATTTTCTCCAGCGGACGCTCCGGCGATGGAATGAACTCCCTAACAAAGTTTAAAACTTTAAGTTTTCACAAGGAACGCCAGCATAGTACAATCGCCATTAGTCCGATGGCATCTGAATCTTTCCATGAAGCTACTCGGCCTACTAACGCGAAAATCGAAATTCGTAAATTTCGAGGATTTGTCAGGCGTCATTACGAATTTCGTTTTTCGCGGAGGGCCGCTGTTTACGGACTTCCCAAGGGATGGAGCAGATGGATTGCCAGCGAGGGGCCGCACATCATAGACTTATTAATTTAATAGACCGAGTCTATTATATCTGTGGGTGACGCCAGCAATGCCTGTCAACGATCTTTGTTTGGCTATACTAGTGCACCTAAACCGCAAATAGTAAAAGTGATTAAAATAAAGCTTTTCATGTATATTTCTGTTCGATAAGTGCACGGAATGTGATAAAAGTGATGACTTGTGTGGTTCCATGGTGTAAAAACCGCCAGGGTTACCTGAATGAACAAAATAAAGACATTACGTTTCACCGGTAATTTAGTTTTGACTTGAATTTTAAAATTTCGAACCTTATTAAGGTAAAAGTAACTGAAAATCTTATTCAATATTTGTTGCCGGATACATGTGTGTAGTTTTGTGAATTAACCATTCGTATTTGCATTCGTAATGTAATTATAAATAGTGGGATTCAAATATTTGTATTGCATAGTGTTGTACTTAAGAGATCGATCGTGATATCGATAAATCTATTGATAGCCAACTCAGAAAATGAATCGATGTTTTTAATTTCCAACAGGTTTCCACAGGACACTGAACAAAGGCTAATATGGGTCAAAAATATCAAAAAGGCAGACGACTGGTGCCCTAAAAAGTATTCAAAAATATGCTCCGCACATTTTTAAGCTGTTGTTTCAGGCAAGGGCGTACCCATAAGTGATTACATTCTGACGTAGTACCCACCATATTTGGTAATCATCCAATGTCATGTCAACCAGAAAGTAAAGTAAGTTTAGTTTAATAATGACACTCATGTGATACTTGTGTAGACTGATTAATTATAAAGAAGCCATCATACGAAAATTGTTAGGTATGCTTTAAGGGATGATAAGTTCCGTAAAACATGTTATAATGAGGGTTTTCTGAAATGCCGTTCATCAGGGCGGCGGCACTGAGGCGTCAGGTCCAGAAACTTGTCTAAATTTTTAGAGCGCCTATAGTTTCGTGTTTAAATGATTTGTTCAAGTTAATAAAATTATGTAAAAAAATAAAATGACCTTCTTCTAGTTAGTTGTTCTTTGAGGCTAGATAATTGTGTTTCTTAGCGGGACCTTACCGCTAAGTGGCGCCAACTAGTGGCATACGTTTTAGACAGAACACTTCTTATGACATTTGACATTTTTATTAAAGAAAATATTTCATTAATTTTGTGATTTTATTTTTATCCTAAAGTGTAGATTTAGAAATCATGACATATTAAGGATCGCAGAAGATCGTGATTCTGGGTAGGAAATAAGGTTTATTCGCACTGTTCATTGCTACCTAATTTGGTAAAAATATTATTATTGCCGATAAAAGCATACGATGAAGACTGGACAACACTAATAGTAATGACATTTTATCTAGTCAGGTTGGTAGCATTGTTCAAGAAAATGGAGTCGGTGATATAATTCACGACCGAGTAGAACTACCTTGTTTGTCTCTTTTTCCTTATGGAATATATCCTGAGATGGTAAAGGATGACAATAGTTTGTTCAGGTATGTCTTAATACACGGAATCTTCCCTATATTTTATCTGTGCCGCACATAGTGTGCCACTAAGAGGGATAGACATAGTCACTTACTACTAAGAAGAAAGTGCCACACAGGCACTTAGTGACGTATTCAACGCATTTGTCTGGCACTTACATTTAGCATCTAATGCACACACGCACAAAAAATAGTGGCACAGTGATAAGGACGGACGATTATCGTTCCTTTTCACTTCCACTAGTAAAAAGTTTCATAAGACCATCCCTTTCGTTCTTGCTATTATTATAACGTTGTCAAATCCATATTAATCCTACATTCATGATTGCCAGCTATTAAACCAGTGAGAGCATAATGTTGATAATGTACCCATCGTAGTCCACAGGTCCACAACATCAGCATTTGCTCAAATCACTGATATGATTCATGTATTATACTTAGTTGTTATACATAAGTTAAGTACATTAATTTAAAATCAACAACGGTTTTTTTTTCACTTCCTTTCTTTTCGTGCATAATGCGTATACATATATTTGATACTCATATTTCCACTTTACACACTCAAAAAAATCGAAAAAGAAAAACGTTTGTTTTTTTCGTGCATTCATTGCATTTTGAATTTATTTTATTTTAATGCAAATAATTTTTTTTTATAACGAGCAGTTTTAAATGTATCTCGAACACAATATTGTTTGTAATTATGTTGGTAGCATTGTAAAATAATGTTGCCTTAATATATGATTACCACATAATTAACGGAAACCTACATTTCAATGGATACAGGGGCCCTACCGCGAACATCGAACGAAACAAGCTCGTCCGAAACTAAAATCGAACGAAAGAGAATTGAAAACGTTACCATGAAATTACTTCGATTCTACTTCTTTCGGACGAATCTATGACGTGAATGAAAAAAATGAACGTTCCGTTAACTACCGTTAAGTCGACATCACACTTTCATTACACGCTGCGATCAAAAACCGGTAAAGTAGTAATTAACATAAAATAGGTTAAAGAAATTGTTAAAAATTAAAATTATGAACGGATAATATGATGCGATACAAAATACTACTCCTTTAACTCATTTTCACGCTTAATTAGATTTTTTTCGTTCCTTGTTAAAATAAGCATCAAATGAACGCAAGTGTCAAAGTTGTCAAAAGTACAAAACCAGTCGCCAGTCACCATTAAAGATTAAAGTTTTAAAATATAAAATAGGATTTCGGCTTATAAACGTAAGAAAAGCTCTATAATTATCTTGTATAACAATTTGATAACAATTAATTAAACCTTAAGTATAAAAACTGAGGCACTAAGTACTTAATTTCGTATTAAAATGAGATTTTTTATTTTGAATTCGCTCACTTTGATAACATATAATTTCCGTCTTTATTTATTTTTTACAGCGTGCCACCAGTTAATCATCACCTGTGATTATTTATCAAAGCACCCAGATTTGGGGAAAGGCAACCTCAGGCATATTGAGATTATTGAGGGTCGCACAGAGTCCAAACGGCGATGGGACTGAGACCACTCACTTATGACCTTTCACTGAGACCTTCAATGGGCCTCAATTGGGCAGTAAAAATGCCACACAATGGCAAAAGGTAAAAAATACTATTTTCCATAACTTAAGATTTTATTTCTTGAAAATTATTTATATTGCAGTAAACATTTTTCTCTCATTTACTTCTTGGTTAGTTTCGTTTTGAATTTGTGTTTGTAGCTTGGCTTCTCTTTAAATAGGTGTGGGCGGATAAAAAATATACTGCCAAAGGCAGAGCGGCTGAGCTTAACCGTGTGGCCACTGGGACTGGTGGTTGTCCTCTAAACTCAACGAAATAGATCTCCAGGTGTTGGCAATTATGGGAGAAGGTTTTGGCGGTCGCCAGACCCAGGCCTTCATTAATCCGTTTCAGGTATTGCATTTCATTCAGTTTTTATTTTTGGGAAATTTCTAGTTATTAGCATTATGCTAATCATCGCACCTGCAAAGTTTTCTATGTAAGATTTATGTCTTAGAAGTAGTAAAGTAACTACAACTCACAAGAGCTATTAATTCTTTTGTCGTTTCTTTGTTAATACTATTGCTATAAGAGACCTGTCAATGTCATCAGTCATAGAAATATTTAATTTATTTTTTGAATACACTTAAAAGCCTCCGATCACAAAATTAAATTGACTCCTTGCTTCACAATTTAAAACTTACCTGCAGCCACAATACTCTCATCAATCAAAATATCTTGAAAATGTCTTCTAGCCTATTAAATCTTAGTTTTTATATGTCTTCAAAATAAATTCCATAAAAAATATAAAAAAAATCGCGTAATACACATTTTTCTAGTTATTATGAAGCTTATTACAATCGGAGACGTTACATTCATAGTTGTAGACGCCTATATAGGTACATATACCTAGGACAAACTAACAATTACTTACTCAGGTGCATGAGGCTGTACAACAGCAGCAGCAGCTCTATGAAGAGGAAGTGGTGCTGGATATGGACCACCTCTATGCTGCTCCACTACAACAGCAGGTGGTGCATGGCGAAGGAGCCGAGGCCAGAGAAGAAAAGCAACTGCGACCATCCAGTAAGATATGACTCATTTCTCCATACCCAATCATACTATCAATGAGCTAAGTCCCTGATTACGGTCTGATTACTCTTCCAATAAATAAAGCACATAAATCAGTATAATGTACTTTTATCCAGATGCCTTAAAAAACTGATGATCACTTGGTTCTAAGTTCTGAACAAACCTGTTATTGTCATCGTAGTAGTTAGAGAGGTCCTATGTATATTCCTAGAAATTTTATTCCAATATTTAATATTATATTGTATTAAATTTTATTTTTTGCTCGCAAGTGTGTTAAGAATATCATAATATGCATCATGGCCTGAAGTGGATTACACACTTCTTGATGTAACTAATGATTATACGTATTTTCTTTTCAGGCAGTAGAAGAACGGAAAGGCGTCGATCAAGACTGCGCATAATTTAAAATATTTCATAATCATTGTAATCAAGCACTTTCAGAACACAAGTTTGGTCTTATCACCAACTTAAAACCTTGAGTTATAGTTAAAATTATTGATATTTATTAGTATTAATATAAAAATAAATTTACGTGTTTCACGATGTGTCAAAGACAGCAAATTCCATTGAAACTGGCTTACTATTTGTTTATTGTCGATTATTGGAAAAAAATATGGAAGAAGATAAAAAAATACATTTTTAAAATATACATATATTATTCCCTTAACTGTTTTATTTCTGTCTTTAGTTTTTATCTTTTTTATTTCACCACTTTGCCTGCATGACTAATATGTACCTAACCAAAATGCAAATTACTACCAGTACCTACTAACGGTCACTGAGCTAAACTGCGAACGGACAGACAGACGGACATAGCGAAACTATAAGGGTTCCTTGCTTACTATGGAATCCTAAAAACCAAGTGAGTTTCAAAGAAAAATACCTTAAAATACATACCAATCAATCATTATCTATGTAAATTCCTATGAGAACATACCTAAAATGAGTTTTACAATTCATTCAACGATTTCTCAAAAAAGTAGATAGGTACACGTTAAAATAAAATAGAATTGATGTTTTTTTTTTTCATAATTATATAAGACTTAGGATATGATGATTGTTTTTGTACTAACTAAATGCTTATTTTAAATACAGATTTAGGATCTATGCTTAACTAAATACCTGCCTTAAGAACCCTATAAGCATGGAACGTCAAAATTCGATTTTAGTAAAAACTTATATCAGTATCGGTTACCTATATTGTTTATATAATAATGCTTATAAGTTTTTGAAAAAATGTTCATTTTCGATCATCATCACTATCATCTCAGCCATAAGACCTCCACTATTTAATTGAACATAGGCCTCCTCTCTGGACCTTCATATGTAACCGTTGGAAGCTACCTGGACCTGCAGCCAGCGTCTCCCGGCAATCTCCATAAAGTAGTTTGTCCGTCTTGTTCTTGTGGGTGGAAGTCCTACGCTGCGTTTGCCAAACCATGGTCTCCACTCGAGGACATTTTGCTTTCATCAAATGGCCCTGCCCAATGCTTCAGTTTGCTAGTCCGAGTCCGGAGGACTATGTCGGTGAATTCAGTTCATATACGGATTTCCATTTCTGAATTTGGTCCATTTCCTTCTCCAAGTTTAGCACTCTCCATAGCTCGTCGAGGGACTTTGAGATGAGTTCGATGGTGAAGGACCACGTTTCCGCGCCGTAAATCATCTATAACTCCACGCTAATTGAAGACTCATCTTGAGTCACTGAGGTGAGTCGGACGAAAAGAAAGTTCTTGTTTCCCGAACGCTGCCCAATAGAGCTGGATTCGGCGATTGACCTTTTTTTAGAAGTTGGACCTACATATCAAATTGTATTATAAAGAAATATCGGTACAGGTGAATCTAACTTTTAAAATTGATGATTTTTGAAAATCTGTTCATGATTCTCGGAGGTATCGAGTAAATTACATACAAAAAATCTGGCCAATTGAGAAATTTCTCCTTTTTTGAAGTTGGTTAAAAATACTTGATGGTGCGTTAAGGTACATTCAAGGTAAAAAAACATAGATGCGGACAGAGTGCAAAAGTATGTATCCACGACTTTATTATAATTTTGTCGTGTATTCATATTTATTGCAATTTACGCGCATCTATTTCTTCTACCTTGACTGTACTAATTATTACGGATTACGGCCCGCGGCGACAGACAGATACAAGAGTTGTTTGTAGGTTCAAAATAAAAATCTATGCATATACTGTTCATTTATTTATTTTTAGTACAAGTAATACAATGTACAAACAAACTTCATTTCTATCACTGTGCAGAAACAATATGTATACTGGAGCATAATAATAATAATAATAATAATAAGGCCGCAGGGCAGCTTGTGGCGAGCTGTTGGGGAGTAACGACCCCACGGACCCGAGTGCTCCCGAGAGTTGGTCAGGGTCCCCGCCTCCGGCGTGTCTTCGTCGGTCGGAGTGGAACCCCAAGGGGACCCGTAGGACTCTCAGCTCTGGCTTGCCTTAACTGGCCGTCCAGAGAGGAGTCGTCAGAGCTATACGCTCCAGGGGTGGAAGTGTAAATTTGCGTAAGTCGCGAGTTGGTGCAGCGGCCGTCAAGCCACTGCGCAGAAAGCGGTGTACACCTCTCTACACTCCTGAGCCGCCTACACCGGTGTTGCCCCTGGCTGTCTCTTGTGACGGCATTTACGGGGGTCCATCTAGTCGGCGGCAAGTCACCGCCTGCCTCGATAGCAAAGAGAAATCATTGTTATGGCAGGTGTCCGGACCTCTTTTCTATAGTTCCATCTCTTATCCATCCAACCTTCATCACCATAACCCACTAGTCTTTTCCATATAATCTCCAATAGCCTCTATATGCCTGCTGGGACCGGTTCACGGATATCTATTTTCGTGCCCGTGAATGGGTTGCAGCAGGTGTAAAACACAGCAAATTTCTCCAAAGGGCCTCTACGTGTTGGATCTGTATCCCCGCGCAAGCCTATCAAAAGACCGGGATTTATAGGCCCGTGATCATAGAGAGATACAAATAATAATAATAATCTTTATTTGGCAGGCAAGAATCCCATAAAATGAAACTAAAATTATGTAAAAATAAAAAGTAAACATAGTTAAAATTAAAATATAAAACTTACACCTACAACAATATAGCACCAGTGACATCATAAACTGTTTTATTGTTTAATTTCGTTTAATTGTGGTATTTATAATAATTTAATAAGCTAGCGGATAATCTCAATTCTGTTGACATTAAATAATACTTGAAAACGTGTCTTTAATCTAATCTGTAATCTCGCTCTCCTTGGGACTAGGTCGATTCGTGTACGATAGTCCCATGATATTTATTTATTTGCCTCTCGACATTTACTGCCTGCCGAGGTTGGTGTCATCAGCCTCGCCCTCGCCTCGCGGCCGCGGCGCAGCGCCGAGTGCGCGGGCGCCGCGTGCTGGCCGGCGTGAGCGCCGCGTTGCAGCTCGGGCTCCGCCGCCGGCGCCGAGTGCGCGGGCGCCGCGTGCTGGCCGGCGTGAGCGCCGCGTTGCAGCTCGGGCTCCGCCGCCGGCGCCGAGTGCGCGGGCGCCGCGTGCTGGCCGGCGTGAGCGCCGCGTTGCAGCTCGGGCTCCGCCGCCGGCGCCGAGTGCGCGGGCGCCGCGTGCTGGCCGGCGTGAGCGCCGCGTTGCAGCTCGGGCTCCGCCGCCGGCGCCGAGTGCGCGGGCGCCGCGTGCTGGCCGGCGTGAGCGCCGCGTTGCAGCTCGGGCTCCGCCGCCGGCGCCGAGTGCGCGGGCGCCGCGTGCTGGCCGGCGTGAGCGCCGCGTTGCAGCTCCAGCGGCTCCATACGCGCCGCCAAGCACGCTGCACGCAACCACTATCGCTCCCACCGTGTCGGGCCGGTAGTAGAGCTCCCGTGCCGCCAGCAAACCTCTCCGACGACCTTAAAGAGGAACGAAAATATACATATTTTGAGAGACGAGACAATATTATACGGCAGACGGACGGAACGAATGCTTCTTCGGTATAGATTATTTCTGCTTGCAGTAGAAGACTTCTTACTGTAGACGTAATATGAGAAATAGTTTTCTTAAACTTGTACTGTTCAGATTTTTCCTATCCGATACTATAAAACGATTTACGCATGAAATGACGTCAATCTGCGTTAAAAAATCATCAATAGTATATATTTTCTGCCCTCCGACCGGCAAACAGAACTTTGCCGGCCGCTGCGCTAAAGAAAGTTGCCGCCTGCCGGCTCCGTTGAGCAGAAAAATAATATACACACTTCGGTCGTTATAGCCTCCAGCAGGAGGCAGATTATCTATAAAATAACGTGAATATTAACTACACAAAATTGACCTGTACCTATATCCCCTTATACTTTAGGCACTGGTCTCACCGCGAGCTACTCAGCTATGAACTATCGGCTATAAATATGAACAAAAGATACGCACTCCCGTGTCTCTTTTATTTACACGGGAGTGCATATATTTTGTTCATGTTTATAGTTCATAGTTCATAGCTTAGTAGCTCGCGGTGAGACCAGTGTCTTAAATCCAAATATATGTTACCTTTCAATATACCGAACGTCCGCTCAATAGTAGACCGCGCTCTCTTTTGAATTTCATTATAACGGCCTTCCGGTGAATCTTCTGCGGCGCCGTCAACTGGGGTCATCAGGTACTCCCGCAGGGGATACCCGGAGTCACCTAAAATTTGTAACATCAAATTACTTAAGAGGGTTTAAAAAGTGTATCTTCAAAATCCTAAACCGCGTGGCGTAAAAAATAGGAACGACATGAACGTGCGTACGTAGCAGGAAAACAAACTTCTCAGTGCAATATTTGCCTAAATCGCGAACGACTGTAGGCGTACTGTCCCACAGTGTAAGGGTCCGCAGTAAGCTCTAATCGATGTAGTTTCGTTCTTATTTTAACTACACTCGTATTGTCATGAAATGTATTTACATGTATTAATATTAGTTCTTATCCCATAATAATTATTAGAGCAAACGATACCTAAAAGGTATGCCGTCTCGCCAGTACCACTCAGCTCAGCGAAATGGTCGCATATGACGCTGTTGTCCCATATAAACGCGTCGTGAGTGGCACGCACCGCCATACGATGCGTCAACGTTTAATATTTGATTTTGGTCGTCGCAAATCTGGAACCGAATTTCAAATTATAGTTATTTCCTTTGACTATTTTTCAAACCATATTCAAATTAATAATGAAATAGCTATAGATAATAGATACAGTTTTTTTGTACCCAATTAGAATTAAGTAATAATGATGATGTTGAATGATGTTGCCGTGTGGTGACGGCAGTAAAAATACATTTGTCACCACCCCAACTCCTCTTGTGGGTGTCGTAAGAGCCGACTAAGGGATTGAAGGATCACTGACCATTCTACAAGATTGATGATGGGTAGCAGGGTCATCATACTGCGATCCCATTACTGCGATCGCCAATCCGCTTGCCCAGCGTGGCGATTATGGACAATTACCTCCTAATGCGTCTATACGCATAGTTTAATAGGAGAGGCCTTCGTCTAGCACTGGACTAACATAGGCTGATGATGATGATGATGATGATGATGAATAATGATGTATTTGCAGTCCACACTTGGTACTCGAATGTTTTGTATATACATTAAGAATACATGTGTTTAAGGTGGACAAATGATAAATGCATTTTAACAAAGGAGATCGAGACAAAAGTGAATTTATCACTGGCCCACCCTATATTTATTTATTTAAACATTATTGCACAATAAAAAAGTACTAATGGCGGACTTAACGACTTAAGGCATTCTCTACCAGTCAACCATTGGGCTAAAATAAAGGTTTGTATGGTGCAGGCTTTTGTATTCGAAAAAAAAAGAAAATATAATACTTGAAGATGTATCCAATACTATGCACTTACATACATCAATACTTTTTATAATATACCACATTCCACCAAAAATGCTGGAAATCGTACGATCTCTGCTACCAACAAAGTAATACCATGCAAATAATCAATCACACAATTTGTCAGATGAATTCTTGCATAGGTAATATGCGCTTGAAGGTGAACTTAGTCTGTGCCTTTCTGATGTCGAGTGGAAGTTATGTATGGTATTCTAGGTAATAAAATAATATTATTTACCATCTGTACGTTCAACGAGTGAAAATGTTTACGGTTGAAAAACCTTTACTCAAAATCATGTGGTCTGTGGTGAGCCACGTGGGTGCAGTCTATTGCGCCACACACTCCCGGGATTCCAAATTGAAAAATCTGCAAAATAAGATTCTTGTATGAAACTGTTCATTACGCAATTGTGTATATGTATAAACTTATAACATTTGAATACAATTTCTTATTTACTGGATCTTATTTATTTGTGATTGTGACATTCAAATCAAATTACTTATTTTATTAGTAAATATTTTGATTAGCGTTTTTATTTTTTTCCCAGTTATCACACTACTTAATACTGTATAAATTATAGATATTGGATATCATATACCAAAGAAAAATAGACCAAGATCTGATGCCGCTTCGCTTGGCCACTCGGTCTTAGCAACCACCAGTCAATTTTCTCGGGTATATGCAATCCCTCACAAGGCTAGGCGCCTTTGACCATACTCTAAGGGAAAGCAATCACCATTGTCACTAAAACCACCTCATACTTTTGAATATTAGCTCTTCACAAGTATCCCCACTGACAAGTTAAATTCAAGAATATGTGGTTTAAAAGAAGTTTCTTACGAATACGGGCATTAAGTTATGTCTGAGTTGTTTTATTTTAGGGTGTAACCATGTAACATTAAAATGTATTCTATTTATAGTATTTGTTTATTGTAATGTTTAGTTACTTTAGTTTTTTGTTGTAATATTGACTCCACTGATCTCTATTTATTCCAATGCAAGAGAAACCCCCCTGCTACTTATTAATTATCTGCTTACAACTCGCACACATAGAATTTTTTGTTGTAAAATTAAATAAGAAGTTAATGTACTTACCCTGCTTTAATGGAACCCCGTGCTGCCTGTGTTTGGGGGAATTGGATATGCCTATGTGTCAGAGTTGGGTCGTTTAAGGCAGTAGTAACTTCTTCTAGGCACTCTGATACCGCTTGTTGGGACATCGGCACCCATTGGTCTCGCCCCACTCCACCCTGGTAATCGCCCCTACCATAAAATTTTCATGATATTAAAATCTGTAAAAAAAATGTTAACATTAAATAAATTATATCAATTTTATGATACACCTAATAAAAATAATTGTTGTTTTGTCAATAATACCTATGTGCCCATCTATGGCTAAGTGATAGGGTTTAAGTGGTAAAGGTAAAGAACATATAAGGATTGTGTAGGTATTATGAATATTATGATTACCAATTTCAGATCATGAATATACATTCAGGTTAGTTCTTGTGGAAAGACACCCGCCTTTTCACTAGAGCTAAGCTGAATGTATTTGATATCCAGTAATCAGCATATCACATACTTATGTGAACCTTTCTAAACCTATAGACCTTTAAATGTTAGGTATTAAGTCTCATTCTCATTACAGCACCAATGTTCAGTATACTTAGGCTAGTTTTTTGGCCATATAAATACACATTCAGAAATGTTTTACCTTATCCACAGGGTCGATTCCACGGCTATGCCATTGGGGCGGCATCAAGGGCACCACATCGGCGCACAGAGTTTCTAACACCTCCCGGGTGACCTGAAAGGTGTTGATGAACTCTGGGTCAGGCAAATGAATAATTTTTGAGGTCTCCCGGGTATGCCGTCTCCGAGCAGCCTGTTCCCTTCTTTCTTCATCCAAAGCTTCTTGTAAGATGAACAATCTTGCAGCCATTTTTACTAAAACAAAATATCGCGATTGTAAACCGTTCGTTAGGTGCTTTCTATCTCCTAAACATAAGACGTATTTCATTAAAACACGTTTACTACTTACGCAGCGAATTCCGTCTTGTTGTTAGTATTCAAAACACCTACCAAATACAACAGAAAAAATATCTCGAAAACAACGAAAGCAACGCACAATACTCACATACGACAACGACACAACGACGATATCATGTCATAACGGTCATAAATGTCATAATCATAATGATTGAATAATTACCATGTGATGAATTACAAAAACCGTGAATCACGCTTCGAAACATAGTTTTCAATGAAGTTTCTAAAACACGTGCAAAGCAATATATTTACTCTTTTTTTCTAAGCTCGAGATCATAACAAATCACTAAAATTAAAGACTTATTTACTATTACAAAAGTCGTGAGAAAATGAAAAAGTGGCGTGTTTCGGCAACATTGAGATCATCGAAAGAAGGACGTTAGCTCAATAGTTGCCGGCACATTTGACGTTTCTTTACGTAGTAAGTACTGTCAAAAACTCCGCATATTGCCTTTCGTGGTAGCGTTTACGGACCGACTTCGTTACATTCACGTACTTCGTGGCCGCAATCAAGAACGAAAGAGTTTCCTAGTAGCGTTTTGACAGATGAGCCTCGAAATTAACGAATTACGTGTTTCGCGGTAGCGCCCCAGGGGCCCTACCGCGAACATCGAACGAAACAAGCTCGTCCGAAACTAAAATCGAACGAAAGAGAATTGAAAACGTTACCATGAAATTACTTCGATTCTACTTCTTTCGGACGAATCTATGACGTGAATGAAAATAATGAACGTTCCGTTAACTACCGTTAAGTCGACATCACACTTTCATCACACGCTGCGATCAAAAACCGGTAAAGTAGTAATTAACATAAAATAGGTTAAAGAAATTGTTAAAAATTAAAATTATGAACGGATAATATGATGCGATACTAAATACTACTCCTTTAACTCATTTTCACGCTTAATTAGATTTTTTTCGTTCCTTGTTAAAATAAGCATCAAATGAAAGCAAGTGTCAAAGTTGTCAAAAGTACAAAACCAGTCGCCAGTCACCATTAAAGATTAAAGTTTTAAAATATAAAATAGGATTTCGGCTTATAAACGTAAGAAAAGCTCTATAATTATCTTGTATAACAATTAATTAAACCTTAAGTATAAAAACTGAGGCACTAAGTACTTAATTTCGTATTAAAATGAGATTTTTTATTTTAAATTCGCTCACTTTGATAACATGTAATTTCCGTCTTTATTTATTTTTTACAGCGTGCCACCAGTTAACCATCACCTGTGATTATTTAACAAAGCACCCAGATTTGGGGAAAGGCAACCTCAGGCATATTGAGATTATTGAGGGTCGCACAGAGTCCAAACGGCGATGGGACTGAGACCACTCACTTATGACCTTTCACTGAGATCTTCAATGGGCCTCAATTAGGCAGTAAAAATGCCACACAATGGCAAAAGGTAAAAAATACTATTTTCCATAACTTAAGATTTTATTTCTTGAAAATTATTTATATTGCAGTAAACATTTTTCTCTCATTTACTTCTTGGTTAGTTTCGTTTTGAATTTGTGTTTGTAGCTTGGCTTCTCTTTAAATAGGTGTGGGCGGATAAAAAATATACTGCCAAAGGCAGAGCGGCTGAGCTTAACCGTGTGGCCACTGGGACTGGTGGTTGTCCTCTAAAGTCAACGAAATAGATCTCCAGGTGTTGGCAATTATGGGAGAAGGTTTTGGCGGTCGCCAGACCCAGGCCTTCATTAATCCGTTTCAGGTATTGCATTTCATTCAGTTTTTATTTTTGGGAAATTTCTAGTTATTAGCATTATGCTAATCATCGCACCTGCAAAGTTCTCTATGTAAGATTTATGTCTTAGAAGTAGTAAAGTAACTACAACTCACAAGAGCTATTAATTCTTTTGTCGTTTGTTTGTTAATACTATTGCTATAAGAGACCTGTCAATGTCATCAGTCATAGAAATATTTAATTTATTTTTTGAATACACTTAAAAGCCTCCAATTACAAAATTAAATTGACTCCTTGCTTCACAATTTAAAACTTACCTGCAGCCACAATACTCTCATCAATCAAAATATTTTGAAAATGTCTTCTAGCTTAATAAATCTTAGTTTTCATATGTCTTTAAAATAAATCCCATAAAAAATTTAAAAAAATCGCGTAATACACATTTTTCTAGTTATTATGAAGCTTATTACAATCGGAGACGTTACATTCATAGTTGTAGACGCCTATATAGGTACATATACCTAGGACAAACTAACAATTACTTACTCAGGTGCATGAGGCTGTACAACAGCAGCAGCAGCTCTATGAAGAGGAAGTGGTGCTGGATATGGACCACCTCTATGCTGCTCCACTACAACAGCAGGTGGTGCATGGCGAAGGAGCCGAGGCCAGAGAAGAAAAGCAACTGCGACCATCCAGTAAGATATGACTCATTTCTCCATACCCAATCATACTATCAATGAGCTAAGTCCCTGATTACGGTCTGATTACTCTTCCAATAAATAAAGCACATAAATCAGTATAATGTACTTTTATCCAGATGCCTTAAAAAACTGATGATCACTTGGTTCTAAGTTCTGAACAAACCTGTTATTGTCATCGTAGTAGTTAGAGGTCCTATATTCCTAGAAATTTTATTCCAATGTTTAATATTATATTGTATTAAATTTTATTTTTTGCTCGCAAGTGTGTTAAGAATATCATAATATGCATCATGGCCTGAAGTGGATTACACACTTCTTGATGTAACTAATGATTATACGTATTTTCTTTTCAGGCAGTAGAAGAACGGAAAGGCGTCGATCAAGACTGCGCATAATTTAAAATATTTCATAATCATTGTAATCAAGCACTTTCAGAACACAAGTTTGGTCTTATCACCAACTTAAAACCTTAAGTTCACAAACATGTATAGTTAAAATTATTGATATTTATTAGTATTAATATAAAAATAAATTTACGTGTTTCACGATATGTGTCAAAGACAGCAAATTCCATTGAAACTGGCTTACTATTTGTTTATTGTCGATTATTGGAAAAAAAAAATGGAAGAAGATAAAAAAATACATTTTTAAAATATACATATATTATTCCCTTAACTGTTTTATTTCTGTCTTTAGTTTTTTTCTTTTTTATTTCACCACTTTGCCTGCATGACTAATATGTACCTAACCAAAATGCAAATTACTACCAGTACCTACTAACGGTCACTGAGCTAAACTGCGAACGGACAGACAGACGGACATAGCGAAACTATAAGGGTTCCTTGCTTATTATGGAATCCTAAAAACCAAGTGAGTTTCAAAGAAAAATACCTTAAAATACATACCAATCAATCATTATCTATGTAAATTCCTATGAGAACATACCTAAAATGAGTTTTACAATTCATTCAACGATTTCTCAAAAAAGTAGATAGGTGCACGTTAAAATAAAATAGAATTGATGTTTTTTTTTTTTTCATAATTATATAAGACTTAGGATATGATGATTGTTTTTGTACTAACTAAATGCTTATTTTAAATACAGATTTAGGATCTATGCTTAACTAAATACCTGCCTTAAGAACCCTATAAGCATGGAACGTCAAAATTCGATTTTAGTAAAAACTTATATCAGTATCGGTTACCAATATTGTTTATATAATAATGCTTATAAGTTTTTGAAAAAATGTTCATTTTCGATCATCATCACTATCATCTCAGCCATAAGACCTCCACTATTTAATTGAACATAGGCCTCCTCTCTGGACCTTCATATGTAACCGTTGGAAGCTACTTGGACCTGCAGCCAGCGTCTCCCGGCAATCTCCATAAAGTAGTTTGTCCGTCTTGTTCTTGTGGGTGGACGTCCTACGCTGCGTTTGCCAAACCATGGTCTCCACTCGAGGACATTTTGCTTTCATCAGATGGCCCTGCCCGTGCCCAATGCTTCAGTTTGCTAGTCCGAGTCCGGAGGACTATGTCGGTGAATTCAGTTCATATACGGATTTCCATTTCTGAATTTGGTCCATTTCCTTCTCCAAGTTTAGCACTCTCCATAGCTCGTCGAGGGACTTTGAGATGAGTTCGATGGTGAAGGACCACGTTTCCGCGCCGTAAATCATCTATAACTCCACGCTAATTGAAGACTCATCTTGAGTCACTGAGGTGAGTCGGACGAAAAGAAAGTTCTTGTTTCCCGAACGCTGCCCAATAGAGCTGGATTCGGCGATTGACCTTTTTTTAGAAGTTGGACCTACATATCAAATTGTATTATAAAGAAATATCGGTACAGGTGAATCTAACTTTTAAAATTGATGATTTTTGAAAATCTGTTCATGAATTCTCGGAGGTATCGAGTAAATTACATACAAAAAATCTGGCCAATTGAGAAATTTCTCCTTTTTTGAAGTTGGTTAAAAATACTTGATGGTGCGTTAAGGTACATTCAAGGTAAAAAAACATAGATGCGGACAGAGTGCAAAAGTATGTATCCACGACTTTATTATAATTTTGTCGTGTATTCATATTTATTGCAATTTACGCGCATCTATTTCTTCTACCTTGACTGTACTTATTATTACGGATTACGGCCCGCGGCGACAGACAGATACAAGAGTTGTTTGTAGGTTCAAAATAAAAATCTATGCATATACTGTTCATTTATTTATTTTTAGTACAAGTAATACAATGTACAAACAAACTTCATTTCTATCACTGTGCAGAAACAATATGTATACTGAAGCATAGCACCAGTGACATCATAAACTGTTTTATTGTTTAATTTCGTTTAATTGTGGTATTTATAATAATTTAGTAAGCTAGCGGATAATCTCCATTCTGTTGACATTAAATAATACTTGAAAACGTGTCTTTAATCTAATCTGTAATCTCGCTCTCCTTGGGACTAGGTCGATTCGTGTACGATAGTCCCATGATATTTATTTATTTGCCTCTCGACATTTACTGCCTGTCGAGGTTGGCGATCAGCCTCGCCCTCGCCTCGCGGCCGCGGCGCAGCGCCGAGTGCGCGGGCGCCGCGTGCTGGCCGGCGTGAGCGCCGAGTGCGCGGGCGCCGCGTGCTGGCCGGCGTGAGCGCCGAGTGCGCGGGCGCCGCGTGCTGGCCGGCGTGAGCGCCGAGTGCGCGGGCGCCGCGTGCTGGCCGGCGTGAGCGCCGAGTGCGCGGGCGCCGCGTGCTGGCCGGCGTGAGCGCCGAGTGCGCGGGCGCCGCGTGCTGGCCGGCGTGAGCGCCGAGTGCGCGGGCGCCGCGTGCTGGCCGGCGTGAGCGCCGAGTGCGCGGGCGCCGCGTGCTGGCCGGCGTGAGCGCCGAGTGCGCGGGCGCCGCGTGCTGGCCGGCGTGAGCGCCGAGTGCGCGGGCGCCGCGTGCTGGCCGGCGTGAGCGCCGAGTGCGCGGGCGCCGCGTGCTGGCCGGCGTGAGCGCCGAGTGCGCGGGCGCCGCGTGCTGGCCGGCGTGAGCGCCGAGTGCGCGGGCGCCGCGTGCTGGCCGGCGTGAGCGCCGAGTGCGCGGGCGCCGCGTGCTGGCCGGCGTGAGCGCCGCGTTGCAGCTCGGCCTCCGCCACCGGCGCCGAGTGCGCGGGCGCCGCGTGCTGGCCGGCGTGAGCGCCGCGTTGCAGCTCCAGCGGCTCCGCCAAGCACGCTGCACGCAACCACTATCGCTCCCACCGTGTCGGGCCGGTAGTAGAGCTCCCGTGCCGCCAGCAAACCTCTCCGACGACCTTAAAGAGGAACGAAAATATACATATTTTGAGAGACGAGACAATATTATACGGCAGACGAACGGAACGAATGCTTCTTCGGTATAGATTATTTCTGCTTGCAGTAGAAGACTTCTTACTGTAGACATAATATGAGAAATAGTTTTCTTAAACTTGTACTGTTCAGATTTTTCCTATCCGATACTATAAAACGATTTACGCATGAAATGACGTCAATCTGCGTTAAAAAAAATCATCAATAGTATATATTTTCTGCTCTCCGACCGGCAAACAGAACTTTGCCGGCCGCTGCGCTAAAGAAAGTTGCCGCCTGCCGGCTCCGTTGAGCAGAAAAATAATATACACACTTCGGTCGTTATATGCAAAAGCCTCAGATCACATGTTTGTCTACAATTACACGTCATCCGAGACATTTCCCACTTAAACAGCCTTGACATGTAATCTACTATTTTAGGATTTACCCGTACTTGACCAAAATTTTGAATACACATGTCTTCCCCAAAAAATACCTTATGTTTTCTTAGATAGTTTCCCTGTATCTTCTATAGTTTCCGACTTTCCCATACTGTCCCACTTAAGAAAAAAACATTGCGTACAAAATTTAGCGCTGAGCACGACGAGATAATACTGGTTGACAGTGACTGAGACCTAAATTAAATAAATATCTTGGGACATCTTACACAAATCGACCTAATCCCACGGTAGGTTCAATGAAGGCTTGTGATGTGGGTACCAAACGACGAAATATATAATACATAGATACCTAAACATAAATACTTAAATGCATAAGGAGCAACGACCAAGAAACAAATATTTGTGATAAATAAATACACAAATAATGCCCTCGCTGGGATTCGAACCCGGAGCCTCCAGCAGGAGGCAGATTATCTATAAAATAACGTGAATATTAACTAAACAAAATTGACCTGTACCTATATCCCCTTATACTTTAGGCACTGGTCTCACCGCGAGCTACTCAGCTATGAACTATCGGCTATAAATATGAACAAAAGATACGCACTCCCGTGTCTCTTTTATTTACACGGGAGTGCATATATTTTGTTCATGTTTATAGCTCATAGTTCATAGCTTAGTAGCTCGCGGTGAGACCAGTGTCTTAAATCCAAATATATGTTACCTTTCAATATACCGAACGTCCGCTCAATAGTAGACCGCGCTCTCTTTTGAATTTCATTATAACGGCCTTCCGGTGAATCTTCTGCGGCGCCGTCAACTGGGGTCATCAGGTACTCCCGCAGGGGATACCCGGAATCACCTAAAATTTGTAACATCAAATTACTTAAGGGTTTAAAAAGTGTATCTTCAAAATCCTAAACCGCGTGGCGTAAAAAATAGGAGCGACATGAACGTGCGTACGTAGCAGGAAAACAAACTTCTCAGTGCAATATTTGCATAGATTAAGATGAGGTTTGTTTATTTACTTCTTAATAAATTGAGGGACACTACTTTCAACTAACCGTCGTTAAGCCTAAATCGCGAACGACTGTAGGCGTACTGTCCCACAGTGTTAAGGGTCCGCAGTAAGCTCTAATCGATGTAGTTTCGTTCTTATTTTAACTACACTCGTATTGTCATGAAATGTATTTACATGTATTAATATTAGTTCTTATTCCATAGGGTGTTTCACTTTTGTATGGGCAAAAAAAAATTGTGATATTTTCCCTGACTTTACTCACGCCCTAAGTTTCTCGGATATAAAAATGATATATATAAAATTTTATTGAGATTGGACAACGTTTAAAGGTTGCACACTTTTGAAAGTAAAGCCAAAGCCCCATACATTACGAAAAAAATTACTTTTTTATAAATTAATCAAATATAATGAACCAACACTAAAAAAGAATGGACAAGTCGAATTTAATGTCATAATATATTAAAAATGAGAACTTATTCTTTGGAAGTAGGTATAAATTCTAAAAAATATTTATAGGGCACTTTTATGAAAACCTAATTCCCAGTGTTTTACTACATTCATAACTATAATAGATTAGTGTACTATATGTAAACATCCAATTATGGCCTAAAATTAAGAAAAAAAACCGGGATCTAGGTTACTTTATAAATAATACCATATTAAGGTTAAAGTAAATTCACACACGTGCTTAAAGAATAAAATCCTTTTTTTATATTTGACGATAGAATCTACTTTCCCAAGTAATTTTAGTGTTGGTTCATAATTTTTTATGAATTTATAACAAAGTATTTTTTTTCGTAATGTATGGGGCTTTGGCTCCACTTTCAAAAGTGTGCAACCTCTAAACGTTATCCAATCTCAATAAAATTTGAAATATATCATTTTTATATCAGATAAACTTAGGGCGTGAGCAAAGTCAGAGAAAATTTCACAATTTTGAAAAATGAAACACCCTATTATCCCATAATAATTATTAGAGCAAACGATACCTAAAAGGTATGCCGTCTCGCCAGTACCACTCAGCTCAGCGAAATGGTCGCATATGACGCTGTTGTCCCATATAAACGCGTCGTGAGTGGCACGCACCGCCATACGATGCGTCAACGTTTAATATTTGATTTTGGTCGTCGCAAATCTGAAACCGAATTTCAAATTATAGTTATTTCCTTTGACTATTTTTCAAACCATATTCAAATTAATAATGAAATAGCTATAGATAATAGATACAGTTTTTTTGTACCCAATTAGAATGAAGTAATAATGATGATGTTGAATGATGCTGCCGTGTGGTGACGGCAGTAAGAATACATTTGTCACCACCCCAACTCCTCTTATGGGTGTCGTAAGAGCCGACTAAGGGATTGAAGGATCACTGACCATTCTACAAGATTGATGATGGGTAGCAGGGTCATCATACTGCGATCCCATTACTGCGATCGCCAATCCGCTTGCCCAGCGTGGCGATTATGGACAATTACCTCCTAATGCGTCTATACGCATAGTTTAATAGGAGAGGCCTTCGTCTAGCACTGGACTAACATAGGCTGATGATGATGATGATGATGATGAATAATGATGTATTCGCAGGCCACACTTGGTACTCGAAAGTTTTGTATATACATTAAGAATACATGTGTTTAAGGTGGGCAAATGATAAATGCATTTTAACAAAGGAGATCGAGACAAAAGTGAATTTATCACTGGCCCACCCTATATTTATTTATTTAAACATTATTGCACAATAAAAAAGTACTTATGGCGGACTTAACGACTTAAGGCATTCTCTACCAGTCAACCATTGGGCTAAAATAAAGGTTTGTATGGTGCAGGCTTTTGTATTCGAAAAAAAAAAGAAAATATCTAGATACTTGAAGATGTATCCAATACTATGCACTTACATCAATACTTTTTATAATATACCATATTCCACCAAAAATGCTGGAAATCGTACGATCTCTGCTACCAACAAAGTAATACCATGCAAATAATCAATCACACAATTTGTCAGATGAATTCTTGCATAATATCCGCTTGAAGGTGAACTTAGTCTGTGCCTTTCTGATGTCGAGTGGAAGTTATGTATGGTATTCTAGGTAATAAAATAATATTATTTACCATCTGTACGTTCAACAAGTGAAAATGTTTACGGTTGAAAAACCTTTCCTCAAAATCATGTGGTCTGTGGTGAGCCACGTGGGTGCAGTCTATTGCGCCACACACTCCCGGGATTCCAAATTGAAAAATCTGCAAAATAAGATTCTTGTATGAAACTGTTTATTACGCAATTGTGTATATGTATAAACTTATAACATTTGAATACAATTTCTTATTTACTGGATCTTATTTATTTGTGACATTCAAATCAAATTACCTATTTTATTAGTAAATATTTTGATTAGCGTTTTTATTTTTTTCCCAGTTATCACACTACTTAATACTGTATAAATTATAGATATTGGATATCATATACCAAAGAAAAATAGACCAAAATCTGATGCCGCTTCGCTTGGCCACTCGGTCTTAGCAACCACCAGTCAATTTTCTCGGGTATATGCAATCCCTCACAAGGCTAGGCGCCTTTGACCATACTCTAAGGGAAAGCAATCACCATTGTCACTAAAACCACCTCATACTTTTGCATATTAGCTCTTCACAAGTATCCCCACTGACAAGTTAAATTCAAGAATATGTGGTTTAAAAGAAGTTTCTTACGAATACGGGCATTAAGTTATGTCTGAGTTGTTTTATTTTAGGGTGTAACCATGTAACATTAAAATGTATTCTATTTATAGTATTTGTTTATTGTAATGTTTAGTTACTTTAGTTTTTTGTTGTAATATTGACTCCACTGATCTCTATTTATTCCAATGCAAGAGAAACCCCCCTGCTACTTATTAATTATCTGCTTACAACTCGCACACATAGAATTTTTTGTTGTAAAATTAAATAAGAAGTTAATGTACTTACCCTGCTTTAATGGAACCCCGTGCTGCCTGTGTTTGGGGGAATTGGATATGCCTATGTGTCAGAGTTGGGTCGTTTAAGGCAGTAGTAACTTCTTTTAGGCACTCTGATACTGCTTGTTGGGACATCGGCACCCATTGGTCTCACCCCACTCCACCCTGGTAATCGCCCCTACCATAAAATTTTCATGATATTAAATCTGTAAAAAAAAATGTTAACATTAAAAAAATTATATCAATTTTATGATCACTACACCTAATAAAAATAATTGTTGTTTTGTCAATAATACCTATGTGCCCATCTATGGCTAAGTGGTAGGGTTTAAGTGGTAAAGGTAAAGAACATATAAGGATTGTGTAGGTATTATGAATATGAATATTATGATTACCAATTTCAGATCATGAATATACATTCAGGTTAGTTCTTGTGGAAAGGCACCCGCCTTTTCACTAGAGCTAATATCACATACTTATGTGAACCTTCTAAACCTATACTATAGACCTTTAAATGTTAGGTATTAAGTCTCATTCTCATTACAGCACCAATGTTCAGTATACTTAGGCTAGTTTTTTGGCCATATAAATACACATTCAGAAATGTTTTACCTTATCCACAGGGTCGATTCCACGGCTATGCCATTGGGGCGGCATCAAGGGCACCACATCGGCGCACAGAGTTTCTAACACCTCCCGGGTGACCCGAAAGGTGTTGATGAACTCTGGGTCAGGCAAATGAATAATTTTTGAGGTCTCCCGGGTATGCCGTCTCCGAGCAGCCTGTTCCCTTCTTTCTTCATCCAAAGCTTCTTGTAAGATGAACAATCTTGCAGCCATTTTTACTAAAACTAAATATCGCGATTGTAAACCGTTCGTTAGGTGCTTTCTATCTCCTAAACATAAGACGTATTTCATTAAAACACGTTTACTACTTACGCAGCGAATTCCGCCTTGTTGTTAGTATTCAAAACGCCTACCAAATACAACAGAAAAAAATATCTCGAAAACAACGAAAGCAACGCACAATACTCACATACGACAACGACACAATGACGATATCATGTCATAACGGTCATAAATGTCATAATCATAATGATCGAATAATTACCATGTGATGAATTACAAAAACCGTGAATTACGCTTCGAAACATAGTTTTCAATGAAGTTTCTAAAACACGTGCAAAGCAATATATTTACTCTTTTTTTCTAAGCTCGAGATCATAACAAATCACTAAAATTAAAGACTTATTTACTATTACAAAAGTCGTGAGAAAATGAAAAAGTGGCGTGTTTCGGCAACATTGAGATCATCGAAAGAAGGACGTTAGCTCAATAGTTGCCGGCATATTTGACGTTTCTTTACGTAGTAAGTACTGTCAAAAACTCCGCATATTGCCTTTCGTGGTAGCGTTTACGGACCGACTTCGTTACATTCACGTACTTCGTGGCCGCAATCAAGAACGAAAGAGTTTCCTAGTAGCGTTTTGACAGATGAGCCTCGAAATTAACGAACTACGTGTTTCGCGGTAGCGCCCCAGGTCTTGGAACTAGGCATGAATGTAGGATTAATATGGATTTGACAACGTAATAATAATAGCAAGAACGAAAGGGATGGTCTTATGAAACTTTTTACTAGTGGAAGTGAAAAGGAACGATAATCGTCCGTCCTTATCACTGTGCCACTATTTTTTGTGTGTGTGTGCATTAGATGCTAAATGTAAGTGCCAGACAAATGCGTTGAATACGTCACTAAGTGCCTGTGTGGCACTTTCTTCTTAGTAGTAAGTGACTATGTCTATCCCTCTTAGTGGCACACTATGTGCGGCCCCTCGGAACTAGGGTATTTTAGTTATCAATACTTTTCATACTGTTAATTGAACAAAATGAATAATAAAATGTTTTAAGTCTAGAAACGTAGTAAAAAGTTTTTAAATTTTATTTTATGACGTAGCAACAGCATAGAAGATTTTATTACATATCACATGACCCTCGAATCAAACTATTTGCTAAGTAGAATGAAAGAAAACGGTCAGAAAGTATCCAAAATTGGTACCATTATTAAACAAGTTAAAAATCAATAAAATTCACTTAGAGGGATTTAGTATCTAAATTCTGGCAACATCGCTTTGAAATGTCATCGAGCTGTCAAAATCGTGCAGGCGATCTTGCTGGTTGATTCTACAATTTTCTTTCATTCGCAGAAGCTAGCGGGTGCAAGTACGTGAAATTAATTTTATAGATTTATGTACGATAATTAGTGTTAGTTATTATTTTGGCTATCTCACAAGCCTACGACTTCAATTCTAGAAGTGTATTCTGTTTAACTTCATTGTTTTATGTGAGAAAAAATATTGCGATAGGTTATGTAAGGGTGCATTTTGAAGTTGAATATTTGTGCCAGTGGTTTTAAATAGTGTTTTATGGTAGTGTTTGTTTTTTTTTTCAGCACACACACTGATTTAGACAATGAAAACGACTCAAATTGCCCAGTACGCCCTTCGACTCACCTATTCGCAGGTAAGCTGAAAGTTTTATTCAAAATTTTGGTATAACGGCATATTAAATATAATGATCACTTAATTATAATTAGTCCTAATGAGTGAGCGGTCCAGCGGTTCTATGCAGTAATTAGGATAGTTGAGTTGTTTGCATTTACTAAGGACAGTGATAATATTGTTTTTTTATCAATACCAACGTATTCTTAGAAATCTCAACTCTTTGTCGGATGCTTAAAGTATGTAGGAAATACAGTTCGAAAGTTCGAGTTTATGTTTTAAAAACAATGTCCATTTACTAATTTTGTCTGAGTTCTTTCTTTTGTTATAGTAACTAACCAACCCAATAGATGTTGTTCTGTGCAACATTGAATTTTACTGTAACTTCTTTTAGTAACACTTTCCTGGCGGTCATAGGTACATTTTCAAAATAAGTATGTATATTATGTATAGACCCCAGATTGTTGTTCGTGGTGACGTCACAATAGGGTGATTTGGGGAGTAAATGGAACAGTAGAACAAAATTATACATAAATTATAAGATAAGATAATATAAGAAATTACATATTGTGTAAATGAATATGAGATTGTACTTACTATTATTTTTTTAGTTTTTATTTGTACATGGGAAACAAACAGGCAGATATTACATTACTAGATATAAATTCATACAGACAATTCATAGCCAAAACAGTTTCCACTTTTGTTAATAAAATTTAAATAATTAGCTCGAACAAGACAAGATTCAATATGTAAGAATCTAACTATATAGGTACTACAAGACCTACACATAACATAACTTAAACCATTACATTCCAATGAAATGAAATGTTTAAAATGTGTAAATATTTTATGGTATAAATAAAGCTAACAGTTTATATCTAAGGTCAAACCTTATACAGATTTATATAGTTTGCATACATTGATAAAATTAAGTCTAATATTTATGTATGTTTCATTTACTGAACAGTGGAACAAACATTTCGGACTAAGTACTAAGACAAATCTGGGGAATCCCAAACAGATAGCAGGCAGCCCTAGAAAAAATCAAACAGTAACCATATACCTCCATAAGCACATGTTTCAATATTTATAAGCACCTAGTATTGAATACATGCTTCTGATGACGGTTGTTCAGTCATCATCGTCAGCAGCATATTTCTGCCCACTGTTCGACGAAGGCATCTCCTATTACTTATGCGTACGGACGCATTAGGAAAAATAATGCCCATAATCGCAATACTGGGCAAGCGGGTTAGCGATTTGTGTGTACACGATGAACAGTGATCGGTTTTTTGGATTCTCCCGGCGGGTCTCCTGTAGTAACTTGAAAATAAACTATTATATTGCCATATTTCGGTTTCATAAAGTATGCTCTTGTGTGTATAATACAATAGTGTTAAATAAAATTTTATAGTCACACCCGTAATTTTTTTATACGCGAAATCCCGCTAGGGGAACCCAAAAAGCCGATCACTGATGATTACGTTGCGGCCATCAATCTAAAATAAACGGATGATGAGTGACTCTTCAATCTCTTAACATTGTTACAAGACTTACAAGTATTTATAAGTAACCATTGTTTTGACTAGACACAAAAACAAGAGCAAACAACTACTTAAATACTATAAATAGTAAACGCATTGTGTACTTCCAGACACGAGGTGTTAAGCTTATTAAATCACGTTGTGTGACTTGCATGCTGCATCAGTGCATCACACGAGACATGCAGAAACGTGACACTAACACACCTAACTGACTTTTATACAACCTTGTTGACTTTGCAATAAGGTCTACAATTAGAAACAAAAAGACAGATACAATGTTGATGTAGGCATAGTCTTTTGTTTAAGGACGTGGGTTTTCTGGACCGACGCGATGTCCGACCGACGACGTTCTTATGTTTTGTTCGCGAATGTTTGAGGGTGGTTTCTCTGACACGTCGGTTACCCGCTGCCGGCGACGTTCCAGAGAAACCACCCTCAAACATTCGCGAACAAAACATTCGTACGTCGTCGGCGGCGGACACGCGTCGGTCGCCGGCCAGAAAACCTACGGCCTAAGAAAAAGTATTAGAAGTTGAAGGAATTTTCATATCGTAAATTATGGTAACTGCTAACTTAACTGAAAGCTTTCAAAAGAATATACTTTTAATCATTTTCCATGCCATAGTATCTATGTACCTTTTAAAAACGAAAACTGTATTCAGAACATTTAACTTTTAATTTGGAAATTAGTTTCAAGGCAAGCAAGCAACTTAGTGGTAATTTTTTGTAGGTACTATACCAAAGGCCAGTTTCTTGAAAGCTTGTAACTTTTAATACAAATGGAAGTCTCTTTTCGACACTATTAAATTAGATAAGGACTTCCGTTTGTATTACGAGCAGAGATCGGACAAATATGCGACATTGTTAGCAATAATATGGACACGACTCCAAAGTTGATTGACTAATTAATCATTTAATCAGTTTCAGAAAATTACCTAACCCACCAATATCTAGGAAAACCTTTATAAAGAGTCACCTTAAAGCTTCGAAATTAAATCCCAAGAAATTATTCGTTTAATTATTCATTTAATCAACTTTGGAGTCATTTCCATATTATTGAAAACAATGAGGCACATTTGTCCGATCTTTGATTACAAGTTACAAGATTATGAGAAAACAGTTAAAAATCGATTTTACATCCTAATGTAATATAATAACAGCAAAATACGGGAGTCATTGTTAAGACCCACGAAATTCCCCAATCTGTATTTACTCCGTATTTTTATGTTTTTACGGCGCACTTTGGAATCAATAAATGTATTTAAGATTAAAGCCAAGACTGATATGGACGTCATTACAGTTCAGTTATAAATAGCGGGAGGTCGGTCCCCGCACGCGTTCAATATTGCGGACACGGGTGATAAGACAATGATAAAATACTACTTTATGTGATTATATACTACTTAGAAGCGGATAAAGACGTTAATCGTACATAGCTGTTAGATAAAGTTGCAGTATTTATTTTATTACTTCATGTTGTTTAAATTGTTGATGCTCAATCGTAGCAAAACAAAAGAAACCGAATAAAGACAAATGAAAGCTTGGATTTAAAATTGTACATTAAGACACAAACATGAAATTCGAAACGAGTAGCTATGTTTCGACACGAGTTACGAATTTCCTTTTTGCACGTGTCTCGTACGACGTTTTTTAGTACAGATTGCCCTCCGAAGTTTTGGACCTGATGTAAAAAGAGCTACTTCTCGCGCTAGCGCATAAAAAACTGTACATATGTACTAAAATAGTACATTTCCTAACTAGTGCGGCAAACTTTTTTTCGGCGAGGGTGAAAGTTGGAGTCCGAGTGAAACGAGGGCGACAATCACCCGAGTTAGAAAAAAGTTTTTGCACGTGTAAGAGACGATTTTTTTCATAACAAGTGCGTCAAAAAGAGAATTACAGCGCGCGAAGTGTGCGCAAAGTTCGTTTTTGCGCACTAGTTAGGAAAATATTTATTTATTTTATAAATACATTACATAATATATGTACACTCACGCCTATATTACGGTTACATTAGCTCTAGTGTGACATTGCAAGTATCGGTAACGTTAGGTTTTACTCGATCCGTAAAACAGGCCATCGCGCTCGCTCAAATATATCAGTGCGAACCGTACCATGAGTTGGAAAGTAAAGGATACGTTAAATTTTACTCGATGCATTCTATTGCGCTCTCACTGAGCTACTGGAGCGAGCACTGCTTTACGTATCGAATAAAACCTAACGTTACCGATACTTGCAAAGTCAAGGTACGATTACAGTAGCCCTACCATGAGCATCTGCTACGTTATTAACGAGCGTTTACTTTCTATCCATCCCGCTCGTACTTGCGTATTGGTGCGAGTGAGCCGGATAGAAACTAAACACGCGTTAATAATGTAGCGGCACCTCATGGTAGGGCTACTGAACTGACCTGCTGCCGCGAACACCGAAGTTCACTAATTTCGGGCATTTTTCTCTGTCACTCCAACGAAGGCATCATTAGAGTGACAAAGAGAGAGAATTTACGAACTGTGGTTTTCGCGGTAGTAGGCCAATACTGAAATGTCGCTCACCTTGAATTCTGTGCGAGATTCGCCAACAGAATGTGTTAATTACATGTTGTACAGGTAACTCCAATGATAAAGGATATTTTGAATTTTCGACATATTTCGTAATTTCGTAACCCACCTTGTAGTTTAACATAACATGAAATAACTATTTTACGATTACTTTTACAAAATTTCGGCGACGCTGTTCGAGCTTCACCGTAATCCGGTAAAGAAAGTCTTGTAATCCTAAATGTAATTCTAGTTAGAAGTACTTAGATACTGTATCTATCTCAAAAACCCCCGTAATAAGTATAAATTACCATTGAAATTCATCTTGAATCTCTCGCTTCGAATCTAATAATCTTGATTCGAATCTAATAATATCAATATGACTTATGTACTGGCTAAAACGTGCCGTGTATTACGTAGAGTGACGTCAAAAACCGTAAAATCTGACACGCAACAGATGTTCGGCGAAGCTGTGACGTTTAATTAAAACGTCACTGCACTTTTGTGTGACTCACTGTGGTATTACTACAAAATCAATCTGTTTTAATGACTTCAAAAATGTTTCGTAACACCGTTATACATACCTACTGTATGATATAGTTGTTGTAAAAACCAGTGTGTAAATGTAAATGCCATACGATAAATGGGTGAATCAACTTTTTTCTGTTTGTTATTGCCATGGTTACGGTCACCTGAATCACGCTGGTTTTATGCAAAACTATGCAAACGTACATTTTTCTGGTCTTAATAAGTCCTTTCCTTAATGGGCCAATCCAGTATGGACTACACGCATGTTTGCACAGTTTAAGTAGCTTAGTTTTGCATAAACCCAGCGTCACGACGAGGTGACCGAACAATGGCAATATAAAAAAGTCGATTTACCTAAATAAATCTAATAAAACTATAACATATACCTAGTATAAGGGTTAAAATTATTTTCGTTGTCTTGTTTCACACCACTATACCACTCTTTTAGTTGTTGTTTCGTTTCGACTCAGTAACTACGAGTACGAGTATATAAAAAAAATCCGTTGCAGTTGTATTTATTTTTCACTCTAGTATTTAAGAAATGGAAAACAAAACATCGCATACAAAAATCACCACACCGTCACGTTTTTTAGGGACACAAACTAAGACAACGAAAAGAATTTTGATCCAAAGACTTTTTTATAATTTATTTAATCTTCATATTGTTTGATATTACCATCACTCTCAAACTGCATACGCAATACGAAGCTCAAAGTCTGACGAGCATGTTATTCGATACGACAGACAAACAGCCAAATTGATTTGCCCCTGAACTTGTACACAGAGTAATTCGTTATCATCAATCAACGAGAGCATTATCAATTGCCGTGTCCACAGTCCATTGCTCTGTATAGTAAATCGCCATCATAGTCATGTGTATACCAACCGTCAGTGGAATCTGAGAAATGTAAACAGTGGAATACAAGTTTGTATTCCATAATCACGCACTTTTAGAACACAATCTTGGTTTTATTACGAACTTAAAATGTTAAACCTTGAGTTCACGTACATTTTTAATTAAAATTATTGATATTTATTAGTATTAATGTAAAAATATATCTGCGAACGTGTTTCATGATATATGACGAGGGCACAAAGATAGCCATATTTTTTTTATGATTCTACAGACGTTCTGTAATTCTGTATACAGTCAAGGGCAAAATAAGATGTATAAAAAAGTGCTCAAATATGTGTTTCAAGGTGAATTTAGACTAAACGACCGAATGCTCACTCTATCCCCCACTCTACGAAATTCGTTCGTTACATAAGAAACGTGAATCGTCGATATTCGTTGATTTCGTGGAGCGGTTGATAGAATGAGCATTCGCTCGTTTGGTGCAGTCAAAGACAAAATAAAGGTGCGTTTAAACCAAAAGAGCATTCGCTGTTCTAGCGCCCGTTCTACGAAATCAACCAATCACGTTTTGTGTACCGATCGAATTTCGTAGAGTGGGAGGTTAGAACAGCGAATGCTCTTTTAGTTTAACCAAAAGAACTTCGCTGTTCTAGCGCCAGTTCTAGGAAATCAACCAATCACGTTTTGTTTACCGATCGAATTTCGTAGAGTGGGAGGTTAGAACAGCGAATGCTCTTTTAGTTTAACCGCACCTTACGGTGCGTTTAAACCAAAAGAACTTCGCTGTTCTAGCGCCAGTTCTAGGAAATCAACCAATCACGTTTTGTTTACCGATCGAATTTCGTAGAGTGGGAGGTTAGAACAGCGAATGCTCTTTTAGTTTAACCGCACCTTTAAGGAGTACACAAAAATGTTCAAAAATATGTCCCAGTGCACTCTAATTCTGTGTAAAGGTGCGTTCAAACCAAAAGAGCATTCGCTATTCTAACCCCCCACTCTACGAAATTCGATCGTTACACAAAACGTGATTGGTTGATTTCATAGAGCGGGGGATAGAACAGCGAATGCTCTTTTGAATGCACCTTTAAGGTGCGTTTAAACCAAAAGAGCATTCGCTGTTCTAGCGCCCGTTCTAAGAAATCAACCAATCACGTTTTGTGTACCGATCGAATTTCGTAGAGTGGGAGGTTAGAACAACGAATGCTCCTTTACTTTAACCGCACCTTTATAAGAACGTCGTAACATATTTATGAGCGGATTCTTTCGATACTTATTTTTGTACTTGACTGTACTAATAAGAATAACATTGCCCAACACTCAATTGACTCGATACATGCAACTCGTAACCGGTAGTTTTAGCGACACTAATTATAAATTCAGACTTCCTGTAATGTTACTAAACAACGCATTCATTCAGGTACGTATTACACGCTTGTGTATAGGTACTGTTTGTCAATAGGAAACAAAAAAAACAAATAAGGCTGACTTTACATAGCATTTGACGTCTTTGACACATACCGTGAACACGTTAGCAGGTATATTTTTAAGATAATATCGTGAAACTAAACGTAAAATAAACTAACTCCCAACTATAGATTAACACGTTCTCCCCCAGTACTGTTTCACTAAGTGCTAATGTTATACCGATCGAAATTATCTTGTAGAACTCCTATGCCAGTAACACGCATGTGTAACCAGAAAGATTGTCCTCCTATGCTGGCGACACAACATTTCTGTTAAAAATGTTCGTATTTTTATGTCGCTGGTATAGGAGTAAGAATTTCAGTATGCTTAGCACATCATTGGTATGTTAGTATGTCGCCGCGAGATAGATTTTCCATCTTTTACTAACTATATTAATAAAAGAGGGACGTATAGTCCATCACGCGGCGACATATTGTGGCATTAATCCTGTGCTAAGTCTGCTGTTATGGTAGTGGCGTAGGAATAAGATTATTTCGTATTTTGATCACGTCTGTGTGTCACTGGCATAGGAGTAAGGATTGTTTGATCACAGATCTGTGTCACAAAGAAGCGGTACATCCCACACATTTATTGGATAGGATAGAATGAATAATCTTGCGTGCTCTCAAAATAACATACTTTAGGAAGTATTCGGGCAGAGCAACGGGAAAGACCTTGTGCGAATTGCCTGCTATGCAAGTATGCATGTACCGCGCGACTTCCGGTTCTTGCGGATAAAGTTTGGTTTTATTTTGATAAATGATTCGTACCTGTAAAATTTTGATTAGCATAAATATTGGATGTCAACGAACCCACGTGCACAGCTTTCGCGGCTGATGCCTGCACCGCTCGGCCACTCGGTCTTAGCAACCACCTGTCAATTTTATTTGTCGGCAATATATAATATCAGTAATTTGTATATGGGTCAAAATTCTTTTCGTTGTCTTATTTTGTGTCCCTGAAAAACGTGACATAAATAGTTGTGATTTGATGATGATGTTTTGTTTTCAATTACTGCTGATATAAAATCTAGCATGAAAAAGAAATACAAGTTCACCGGTTTATTTTATATACTGAGTCGAAACAGCAACTAAAAGCGTGACAGAGTGGTATGAAACAAGACAACGAAAAGAATTTTGACCCATATTTATAATAACGAGAGTATGGTATTGCTTATATTGCTTAATTATTAATTAATTTCTATTAAGTATCACGCCTGTAGACAATAGCTTCACAAACTGCGCAGCGTCCGCGTCACTCGAGACAGATTTAGCCTGTTTACTGAAATGCCACGTTACAGCGGCGCCACATGCCATCCTAAATTAGGCCTCAAAGTCAAGGTTGTACCTGACATAAAATTAACTTCATATTGCTACCAAATAAAAAAAACCGACTTCAACAGATTTCTCCAAGTTCCCATCATCAGACTCCGAATTAGTACCAACGGAGCTAACACGGGGTTATACGTTCTATAAAAAAAATGATACACTATTTTTTTTTATGTCTTCTTCTTCTTCTTATTCGTGTAAAGGGATCAAATGATATAAATTATTAACTAAATTATTTTTTGCCAGTATCTCGCCACTTCTACTCCTCGGGGAGTAGCTTTTGCCAGATCTTCCGAAGTGCACGTAATTGGACACAGGGAGCACTGCATCATGTGTTTTGTTGTTTGTAAATCGCCACACTCACAGAGGATGTCACTTTGTTCTGGGCCGATTCCCCACTTCAGGAGGTTGTCTTTCGATCGGCCCACGCCCGACCTCAATCTATTCAGGGCTTTCCAGGTAGTCCATTTTTCGTTTGCTCCAGGTGGCAAGTGCTCTGCAGGTACTATATCAAGAGAGTCCGCGTCAAGTTCAGACCTCCATGCTTTAAGACGGGCCTCTTTTGGCGTTTGGTACTCGAGAGCGGGATTGGTAATAAAACTGCTACGCGATTTTAGTCTGGGAGTTATAGGTTTAAGTAGATGCAGTGGATGTCGGGAATCGCGCAGTTGTTTTTCACGTTCTACTGCGGTTGCCACGTTTCTGCGTATGTATGGAGGAGCGATTCCGCTCAATTGATAGAGGTGATCGCGTTTTGTGGGCTTCAGGCATCCAGTAATTAAGCGACATGATTGGTTGAGCACAGTATCTACCTGGCCTGCGTGTGCAGAGTTCTTCCACACTGGGCAGGCATACTCTGCAGCCGAGAAACTGAGCGCTAGCGCGGAAGTCCGTAGTGTATGTGGAGTTGCGCCCCAAGCAGTTCCAGTGATACGACGCAAAATGTTATTTCTTGCGGCCACTTTTTGTTTTATGTTGAGGCAGTGTGGTTTATAGGTTAGAGATCTGTCTAGCGTTATGCCCAAGTATTTGGGGGTGAAAGTGTGTTCCAGACGAGGGGCCGCGCCGAGTGTGCCACTAAGAGGGATGGATATATAGTGAGCGTTGTTGCCATGCGAGAAAAATTACCCCATCATTTACCCTATATGAAACAATATTAAAATGTAATATCAAATATGTTTATTTAAGTGGAGTTTTAGTTTCTTAGTGTACCTTATTTTATTTTATTTACGAAATAGTATTTTAAACTGTCATAGATACGTGGCGTTTTTCAAGCAAAATATACATCTTTGCCGAATATCAATTAGATTGCATTTTAACGTATACCAACCGACAGTAGAATCCAAAAAAAGAATGTAAGCAAATATGGCTGACATTCCATAGCACTGACGTGTTTGAAACATATCGTGAAATACGTTCGCAGATATAATTTTAGGTTACCACTATAAATATCAATATTTTTTACTAAAAATGTATGTGAACTCTTTCAAGTTCGGAATAAAACTACGATTGTGTTTTAAAAATGTTTTATTATGGAATAATGCAAGTTATTAGGATTGTTTTGAATTCTACTGACGAATGGTGTTAACGGTTTGCGGACAGCTCATATTGACTAGCAAAGATGCATTATATACTTAAAAATAATACATTTTTTTTACTTTTAGGTATACACTATCTTCTACCATCCCCGACTCTCAATTTCAACTCGTCAATAATGATATATTTAGTAACTTATCGACATTAAATTAAAATATATATATATATCATCATCGATTTCATTAGAAGAATGAAAAATTACATGTACCTACTTACCACAAACAACATAGTAAATACACCCTCGATTACCCAAACTAGTTTGGGGAAACTTATTCGGATAATTTAAATAGGATAAGGTAAAATAAAACGACAACGTATATACAAATAACATTTAATTTACTCATAAATAATTAGAATTCTATGGAAAGAAAAAATCTGCAAGTGCACCATCGAGCCAAACCACCATTAATACATTATAATAATTTTACGAACGTGGGCAACTATCATTCTGAAATTACCCCAAACTTTTGGGTAAATATACCCTCCTTGCCCTGGCATCCCTCGAACAATAACAAAGTCACTGAATTATTTCCCTTTTCCGAGTTAATTATGGCCCAAATGCTTTCTAATGACTAGTATTTTTATCAGTTTACATTTTAAAATGGTTTACTAACAGTTTCATTTAGAATTAGACTGAAAAACACTATATTTACCTGCGAAAGGTTATGTCAGCAATTTTTCGCTCGTTTCTACTTTTACAGCCTAGTACTTCGCATCGCACCATATCTAGAAGATAAACACAGATGAAATTGTTCAAAATAAGCCTTGGGATAAGTTGTTTGTGTCCACTTTCACATTGAAAACATTTAATTTCACTCCCACCAGACGTAAGTGACGTATTCAACGCATTTGTCTGGCACATAGATATAAGTGCCACACAAAAAATAGTGGCACAGTGATAAGGACGGACGATTATTGTTCCTTTTCACTTCCACTAGTTAAAAGTTTAATAAGACCATCCCTTTCGTTCTTGCTATTATTATTACGTTGTCAAATCCATATTAATCCTACATTCATGGTTCCAGACGACAGCCCTCCCATACAATATTCAAATGCCTAGTTGCCTGACGATTTTTTAGGTGGAAGGCGCATACCTGTGTTTTTGCTGGGTTCGGCTTGAGCTGGTTTTCTGTGTAATACACTGAGAGGGATGCTAGGCCCCCCACCAAGCCACTCTCCACCTCATCGAAAGATTTTCCTTGCGATGTCAAAGCCAGATCGTCGGCAAAGAGGAAATGTCGTAGGTTCTCCTTTATTGGTTGATCGTTTGTATAAACATTAAATAAAGCTGGCGCGAGAACGCTACCCTGAGGGAGACCGTTTTTAAGGCATCTCCACCTGCTTCTTCCCCCTTGAAAGGAAACAAAAAATCTCCGATTAGAGAGCAACTCGGAGATTAACCGCGCAAGCTTAAAGTCTTTCGTTGTGTCGTACAGTTTAGTTATTAGTCTTCTGTGGTTTATAGTGTCATAAGCCGCTGTAAGGTCTACAAGACTGCGCCTGTCACCATACCTCTTTCAAAGCCATCCTCAATATGTTGTGTTAGGTTGAGCACTTGCGATGTACAGGACTTTCCTATTCTGAAACCTGCCTGTTCGGTTATGAAGGCGTCTTCCAGAGTTGTTGTCACGCGTTCAAGTACAAGTCTTTCAAATAATTTGAAAGTGTGGCAGAGCAAGGAAATCGGTCTGTAGCTTTTCGCGTCGGCGGGATCTTTACCTGGTTTAAGGATGGCAATGATATGGGATTTCCTCCAGATTTTTGGAAAAGATGTTTTATCGACACAAGTATTAAACAGTCGCAGCAACCACGTTTTAGCCACAGGTCCGAACCATTTGATCTGTTCCACCTTCATATCATCGATCCCAGCCGCCTTCCCGGGCTTTAGCTTCAGAATACCAGCATCCAATTCAGACAGTGTGAATGGAAGTTTCAGGTGGTCGGTTTCCTGGCCTGGAGGGCAGCGGTTAAGCTTTAAGGTCGTTCGTGGGTTTGTTGTTTTGCCATTTAGCAGTAGTTGGTGCGCTATCTGATCCGCTGTTATGTTTGAGTGGTATGTGTGCTTCTTATTATCTCCATTCAGCTTGTTGATAAAGGTCCAAGCTTTTTTGCTGTTGTGGGTCATATCGACACTTTCTACCAGCTCATTCCACTTTTCCTCTTGAGCCTTGGATATCCCGTCCAAAATCTTGTTACCTAAGTAGGTTGTATCTTGGGAGAAAGGATCGGCAGCGTACGAGTTATAATACGCCTCGGTTTGATCTTTAAGGTCGTCGGACATTCCTGGAATGTAATGAGTCCTACAGCCGCGCGGTATGTGCCTTCTCGATGCTAGCTTCACTAGCTTGACAAATTCATCATATTTTTCTGTGGTGGGTGGAAGATCTACGACGAGGCGATCCAATTCATTGGAGTAGCCTGCCCAGTCCGCTTTTTTAAAGTTGTACCTTCTTCTAAAAGGGATTACGCGTGGTCGGATAGCTGCGTATGTCTTGCAGACTATTGGCCGGTGTTGAGTTTTAGGTATAATCTCACATACAGATTTTATGCACTGTTTTGAAATACCATCGCTTACGAAAATAAGGTCAGGATTATAGCCTCTCTTCCACCTACCGCTATTAAATGATGGCGGAAGCTTTGGATCATGGATCAGCGACACCCCGCATGAGTCTGCCCACTCCTCGACTCTGACGCAGTTATCGTCACCAGCGCGATATCCCCAACTCTCACTGTGGCTATTGAAGTCACCTAAAATTTGACGGATTGTGAATCAAAATTCGGAGGTTTGTGGAAGTGAAACACTTCACTGGGAGGCTTGTATACAGAGGTGACAGTACAGTTACTTAGTTCTGCAGTGATGACTTCTATGTTATTAGTGTGCGTCTTATGTGCAGATTTAATTTTTAGTCTCGGTCTGGCAAATAGTGCACTTCCGTACTGGCGGTGTTGTATCTCCGCAATAAGTGTCATCCCCTCGATGGTAGGGCGGCAATTGTCAGGTCCTCTATGAGTTTCTTGCATGCAGAGGATGTCACAATTGTTTTTCATGCACATGTTTGAAAGTAAGAATTCTTTCTCAGCTGATATTCCCTCTATATTGACGGATATTATTGTCATACTCGGCCCCAGAGGGGGCATCTCTCTTGATAGCATATGTGGCATAATTGGCATTCTTGATCACCTTTGGTGTGCAGCAATCGGTTTCACGGCTGGTAGGCCGCTACTCACGGGGAAGGCCCGAGCAGTAATTCGGCTGTAAGCTCTGCTCTTCGGGAAGGCTTGCTGCGTCTCCCCCAATATGTATTTTTTTTATGTGACAAAGGTAGACTGAGCTCTCAGCCCACCTGATGGAAAGCTGGAACTGAGGCCCATGGACATAGCGATCAAAGACCCTAAGGACTATGGATTGCCTCTATCTATGCGTAATTACACCGGCTATCTTACCCCCAAACCGAAACACAGCAGCGCAAACACTGCTATTTAGCGGCAGGTTAACGGGTAAGACGGTGGTAGCTATCCGGGAGGACTCTGCACAAGGTCCTTTTTTTTTTTTTTTTTTGTTGACGCAGGGGAGAATGCATTTACGCATCATCAACACGGGCTGGGGGAGCCCATGATGGTATGTGGGGCTCGCTCCTCCAGGGAGAAGAATACCCACTAAACTCCCCTACGACGTTGCCCTCTCTTCCGTTATGGGGAGCATCTTGGGATCGTGTACATTCTACCACGATGCTCCCCCGACTGTCCCGGCTAGTATACCGGGAATACCCTCGCGCTTGAGGTGGGTTGGCAACGCTGCAACCCTTCCCTCAGACGTGCAGAGCCTACGATAGTGGGTCCCCCGCCCACAGCTCTACTGGGGAAGTTGACGGCTGATGAACAGTGCTCGTCTCCTTCCCCTCCGTCTGCGCCGGAGCGGCGGTGCGTCAGCTGAATCCTCTCGTTGTCGCTCCGCTTCCTCCTTCCTTAGCATGACTTTTTCACAAAAGTTGCTGCACGCTTTCCACGCTCTCTCGCTCTCAAGCATTTGAGCTACGACACTGTGCAGCGAGAGATCGTTCACTCCAAGAGCCCTTTCCATTTCCCATCTTTCGGCCGCCCAACTGGGACATTCAGCGAGCGTATGCTGAGCCGTGTCATCGTCATTCCCACAGTGATGACAAACCGTGGTTGGTTCACGTCCTATTCTGTGCAGGTAATGGCCGAAACATCCGTGTCCGGTCATTACCTGTGTCAGTCTATAGGTCTGGTTGCCATGTTTTCGCTCAAGCCATTTGTTGAACGACGGTAAGAGTGCCGCTGTTGTGTATGTCCCATACTGAGCATCTTCTAACTGCCGTTTCCACTTGTCCCTCTCTTTTTTTAATTCCTCCTTTCTCCTCGCTTCCAATTCCCTTGGGGCTAGTCGCTCTTCAGCCTCTCTGTTGGCCTCTGCACAAGGTCCTACCGCCAGCAAAAAAATCCTATCACCAGCAATTCTCGGTGATATCGAGTAACATAGTTACAAATAAAAAGTCTAATTGAGAACCTCCTCCTTTTTTGAGATCAGTTAAAAAACTTGCCTTGAAAAAGTGTTATTCCTTTATCGAGCCGCGAACACAAGATTAGCCAATACCAGTCCAATGCTGGAGAAATTATTCTTTTATATCCGATTATAGAGGTAATGCACATAATCGACACGCTAGGCAAGTGTGTTCGCGATGGCAGTATGTCCACTATAATATATTAGTAATTTTGACAAAAACGTATGTCTTATGGTTGCAGTTTGCAGTAGTTAGTTAGTTACGCAATGGCCTAAAGTAGGCGAATCCAACCGTTATACGAAAGAGGTGCTAAGGTATCTCGCGATCTCGCTCCATTGCATCGTTGTGTCCCTTAGATTGGCCCAATTGGACCAATGTGTACTGCGGCCAATACACAAGTTATGAAAATAATTATATCAACCAGGGTTCGAACCTCGAACTTTTAGAAAGGTCACCAACTGTTTTACTCCAAAATTTGTCCCGTAATTTAGAAAATACTTTATCAATTTGTTAAGAATACTTTTAGCTACAAGGACGTTTAACATTTAAATGGCATTATGCCAAGTAAACATGAAAACTGCGTGAATAGTATAAAAAGAAAGTCTTAAATGAATCATAATTTGTATTTTTGTCTTTGGCGCTATATTTAGGAGGTAAAATATTGCCAAAAATAATTTTAAGTTTGTGAATTATCAGTCGCAAACCGTGAATAGTACTGACCGTTAAAGTTTAACTTCAGTTAAGTTTATGTTTACCTTATGTTAGTTAAAATTACTCTTCTATTGTTTCTTCGTCACAAATTTCTGTAATAATTTTGACTCTTATCATTTTGATATTTGATCATTAAACATGGTGGTAAACATATTCCCTCTGCCTTATTTCATTATAATTAATATAAGAATAGTTTCTATTCTAACGTCCTGTATTTTTAGGTTATTGACACTGGAGTACAGTCGAAGACAAAATAAGGGGTATACAAAAACGTTCAAAAATATGTCCCAGTGCACTCTAATTCTGTGTAATAAGAACGTCGTAACATATTTATGAACGGATTCTTTCGATACATATTTTTGCACTTGACTGTACATACTCCACATGTACTGCAAAGATATTTTTCATTATGCTAATTTTGATAACGACATAGCAACTTCGTAGACTTGTACTCATTTATCACTGATTTCTTTATCTTTAAGATAAATTGTGACGCTTTTAATGTTTTATCATTTTTATATAATAATATGGATTAGGTAAATGCGCATAAACACACCTCCACTACATAAACATACATCTTTAATTTTTATATTATTCCAGTTAGAGGCCAGTTTTTCAAAAAGTTATCTCCCCATAACACTATTAAATTTCGCGCTTGTCCGTACCAATTGTACCAATGCACTGCATACTGAAGACTTATGGGCATTTTCACTTTTAGGGACACCCAATAGCGTGATATTCAAAACCTAAATTGTAGTCAGGTTCGTAACGACAATTAGTACGAAATCTTTAGTAATTTTTGTATTTTTTTTTTTCAATTTTAGCTTGATCGGCGTTTTTATACATAATATCGCTTATAGTTTTGTTGAAAATTTGTGCTTAAGTTTTGTTTATAACCTGACTAAATTTAGCTTTTATTCCACGCAAATTGGGTGTCCCTTAAAATGAAAAAGGGGTCTAGGGGTCGTCCGCGGTTTTTATTGGCTTGTGAAACACCCTGTAAAGCCGTTTCAAAGATCCCTATTTTTTATCTATATATCCTTTAAAGAGTTTAAAGGTAGAATATTATCTTCGGTTACCGCGAGGATTACTCATGAAATAATCGGCGGATGTCATCCGCAGACCACGAACCCTGTAAAGTGTTCGAAACGTCGGAATGAAGTTAAAATTAGTTAATATACGCGAGTTTATCCGTTTTCATAGTTTTATTTCATGGTAGAATATTAATTGAGTGAAACCTTTAATTGTTTAATTTGCCACGTAACAGTATAACGAAGCCATAACTTCGAAAGGCTATCGACGTGACCTTTCCACATTACATCGGCGTGAGTCGCACGGGGCACGGGACTGCGTCAGAAATATGTAAACAGCATACTCAGTCGTTTTAACACGTTCGGCGCCGGTGACACAGATCTGTGATCAAAAAAACCTTATCCCTATGCCAGTGACACACATACGTGATCAAAACAACCTTATTTCTACGCCACTACCATAACTGAAATTCTTATTCCATTATTTGATAAAACATTTATGATGGGAAACAGTGTCATCATATCATAGTGCACACATTATACTGCGATCGCCAATCCGCTTGCCCCGCGTGTCGCTTATGGGCATTTACCACCTAATGTGTCCATACGCATAGTTAATAGGAGAGGCCTACGTCCAGCAGTGGACTATCATAGGCTGATAATGTATGCCAGTGACATAGAAATACGAGCATTTTTAACACAATATTGTGTCGCCGGCATAGGAGGACAATCTTTCTGGTTCTGGTCTAGCGTTGAAAATGTCGGAAAAAAACAACATGTTTTTTTCGGGAATGTATGAAAACTTCGTTTTTTTCCGTTTTTTTCGGGTTTTTACAGAAATAATCAATGTCACTGTCACTGTCACTCCTCGCCATCTGTTTCAATTGACTTTTCCTCAGTGACATCGCGTTCTCCTGGTATAAGTGAAAATTAGACCTAATTTACATTGGTTTAAAGTTGAAAATTTAAGTGGAAAATTTCATTGTTTTTTTCGAAAAAATCAGGAAAAAAACGAGCTGTTTGGAAAGAAACGGGATTTAATCCGGAAATTTTCAACGCTATTCTGGTCACACATGCGTGTCACTGGCATAGGAGTACTACAAGATAATTTAGATCGGTATAGCATTAGCACTTAAAAAACAGTACTGGGGGCGAACGTGTTAAGATAGGTAAATAAATAACTATTATACAGGGTGTTCACGAGCATTAGGAGAGATTTTAATGGTGTGTCTCTGACCATATTTAGTTAGAGTCTTTAATGTTGCTTGGTTCAAGAGATAATCAAAATTTATCTGGAATAAGTTTTTCGTCGTAACTCGTCATAAATTACAATGCTACTATAATGTATTTTTTTCTCACGACTACGACACGACATGACAATCAAAAAATAAGAAATATAGCGAGGTAACCTGGCAATTGGCATTAGAATAAATATGAAAGAAAAACATTTGGCGAAATTTTGTTCAGATTTAATAATGGTAATGTTCAAAGGCATTCAAAAATCTAAAAAATAAAGTTTTTGTGAAAGAAAAAAAGTTATTGTGGGCCTAAAAATTACAGCATTTCCGTAGTACAGTCGCCGTCAGATATACAGGGTGATCAATGCAAATGGGCCAGTATGGAGGTTTTGGAAACCATAACAGATAGCGAAATCTTGTCTTAGGAACCATGAGATCGATTTTAGTAAAAAGAAAAACTGCATTCATACACTTACAAAAATACGTGTACTCAGCCCAGGAATCAAACGTGGACTTTTTAATAAATTTATATTTCGTTATTTTTAAATTCGCCATACATTTTTATTTTATTTTTAGATCAGCCTATATATGGCAACTGTACAGTGAAATTTTGGGACTCATACGAGGTTATATTGATTTAAACTTTCACAATTATCACTCATATTTTAAAGACAAACGGGTCTTAATCGCGTAAACTTACTGGACCACGGGTGTAACGTCATGCCGGAACGTCAGGATATAATTAAACGTAAGTTTACGCGATTAAGACATCATAACAGGTTACTTTGGAAATTAGGCAACCCTAATCGGTCATTGAACCCATACAAATTGCATTAAAATACGTATAACACGAGCACTTTATATCTGATAAAGAAAGTCATTGTTCCTTCATAATTATGTCAACACGAGCGAGACAATAGTAGGATGAAATCCATTGTTAGTAAAGTAATACATATTAGTTGGGTGAATCAACTTTTTTCTGTCTGTTATTGCCATGGTTACGGTCGCCTGAGTCACTCTGGTTTCATGTAAAATTATGCTACTTATATTATGTAAACATGCATATAGTCCATGTTTGTAGATGGCTCATCAAGGAAAGGGTTTATTAACATCAGAAAAATGCATGTTTGCATGTAGTATAATTATGCATAAAACCAACGTGACTCAGGCAACCGTAACCATGGTAATAACAGGCAGAAAAAAGTTGATTCACCCAGTTACCGTAAAATAAAAATAAATAAATAAAAAATTAAATAAAAATCATTTATTTCGAAAAACGAAGTTCCATATTTTCTTAGTAAACATCTTATACTATGTTAAAAAAAACAACTAACTATAGCCCAAAGCCCAACGCTCCCTACGATGGCTCCAAAACTTAATCGAATATCTGCCATTAGGTGTAATTGTTATATTAATCGTGCTAAATATTCATAAGCTGAATAGCACGAAGTGAAGCTGGAGGTTCCGGGTTCTAATCCCGGCGAGGGCATTATTTGTGTATTTATTTATCACAAATATTTGTTCCTTGGTCATGGCTGTCTATAATATGTCTCGTCGCTTGGTACCCACATCACAAGTCTTAAATGAGCTTAGGTACCGTGGGCTAGGTCGATTTGTATATGATGTCCCAAGATATTTATTTATTTTAAGATATTTATTCATAGGCAAAAACTACTCATTGATAATAATAAAATAACTTGGACAAAGCCGAAAAGAAGATTGGGACCACAGATCTCATATATACCATAGATCAAGCAAACGTATCTACTTAGCGTGTCAGATGAACTCAGTGAAATCCACTGAGTTGTCCGTCTTTAATCGCAGCTTGCAGCTTTCGAAGTCAAATTTTGTAAGTTGAAGTGAACAAAAACATTAATAATGCCTCCTTAAGTAATATTAATTGCAACAACACAAAAAAATATGAATACTCAAGGGCATGAGACATATTTAAAATCATAGCTTCAGTACAAAATCTGACACGCTCGGTCGCCATACAAATGAATGAACTTGTTTCTTCTATCCAAATCTAATTCTGTGATTGGGACTGATGCTTATTAGGAATTTAGATTTGACCATAGTTGCAGTATTGGACTATAGATGGATGGTTTTACGATACTTTGTGTTTATATTATCTGTAAATACATTGATAAATGATAAGATAGTCGCTGTTATCAATGGCGCCCTATAAAATATGCCCAATTTTTGCTGACTCGTATCGAGATTTTTCTAGATATTATTTATGCATACAATAGTTTTTTTAGTTCCCTTAAACAGTCTGTTATTTAGATGCAGTTACCCCCTCACAAACTTCTAAGAAAGAAAAAATAAAATTCCTATGCAATTGTTAAAATATTATCAATCGTTGCAAAAATGAAACTTCGCGTGCGATTTATTCCGTTGGCGCTACCTTACAACAACATTTTAGGAATAAAAAGTAACCTATGCTTTTTTTCCTTAGATAAGAGTATATATACAGGGTGTTTGGTTAGCGGTGTCGGAGCTTTTAAGGGCTTAAACTACAATCAATTTCATCGATAAATTACCAAACTTTTTTTTTTGTGCCAACGATAATTAAATGGCGGCCATTTTAAAATTTCAAAGAGACGAATACGGGCGCACGTGATATTTCTTGAATTATACGTTTGTTATCGGTCCTATCCTTGCAAAAAAAATCTCGTTTGAAAGCTCATTAGATAAGCAAACTAATTAAGCTAATCATTTGACTGAACTATTTGAACCACAAGGCTAAAAAAAATTTTTTTATTTAAAAATAGTAAAAAATTCACCTTAATTTTTCAATTAATTTAATTTTTCATGAAAACTAGGTCGTTAAGACAGGTTTTTGGTGTTGTTATTTGTTAGTACAGGATGTTAGCTAAAACACAACACCATAATTACAGTTATATCTAAAGTACTTTAGGAATTACAAGTGCTCAAACATGCACTGGATGGATGGAATATGGAAAGCGGCCACTTCACTAGTCAGTACACTGCTGACATTCATTTGTTTATGGATTTTGCATCAGGAACGCTAAATGCAGCTGTTTTGGTGTATGTTTGAGCACTTGTAATTCCTAAAGTACTTAAGGTATAACTGTAATTATGGTGTTATTTTTTAGCTAACATACTGTACTAATAAATAACAACACCAAAAACCTATCTTAACGACCTAGTTTTCATGCAAAATTAAATTAATTGAAAAATTAAGGTGAATTTTTTAATATTTTTAATTAAAAATATTTTTTTTAGCCTAGTTGTTCAAATAGTTGAGTCAAATGATTAGCTTAATTAGTTTGCTTATCTAATGAGCTCTCTAACGGGATTTTATTTGAAGGGGTAGGACCGATAACAAACGTATAATTCCAGAAATATCACGTGCGCCCGTATTCGTCTGTTTGAAATTTTAAAATGGACGCCATTTCATTATCATTGGCACAAAAAAAAATTGTATGGTAATTTATCGATAAAATTGATTGTAGTTTAAGCCCTTAAAAGCTCCGACACCGCTAACCAAACACCCTGTATAGATACTCTTAGTCTAGATCTACAGATCAGCAATTCAGGCGTGAAAGTGTAACAAATTACAAACTAATAAAATTTACTAAGAATATTTTACTAGCATAACAATCTGTCCATGAAAATAGGTATCTGGCAGTAGCAAAAACAACATGGTTTTATGCCCTAGACAGCTAGACAGTTCATTGTTTCATTGAATAGTTTTTATTTATGTTATGTCATTATAGTACAGGAAAATTAGCATATGTATTTATTTAAAACTTGTTATTTAGCTGTCATAAACATAGTATTTTAGAATTATAACTAACGTGAGACTCAAACATATTTAAATATTTATCACACGGGTTACTCACGTAATTTAAGTCGATAATTGCTCGACATGTTTCGACCCATTTAGAGGATCCTCATCATGGAGTATCCGCGACCAAAGCCCGACGTGTACTGAGTCAGTACACGTCGGGCAACATGTCGAGCAATTATCGACTTAAATTACGTGAGTAACCCGTGTGATAAATATTTAAACATAGTACAGTAGAATCCGGTTACAACGACGTCGAAGGGACCGGCCATATTACGTCGCACTAACCGGAAGACATACTAAACGGACGGAACTTTTTTATTTCATTAATTTCAAATAGGTAGGTACATATGTATACGTATAAGTGTCTACATTATGTTAGTGTACATTTCGGATTGGAGAGCGAAAAAATGTTTATGTTATACCTATATAAATGGCTTATGCAAAGCGAAAAACACTTTCGCTTTGTACAAGCCATTTCCGTATGCGTACACACTCTTAACCGACAAATTACTAACGTAAATACAAACAGTACAAAACAATCACATCTAGGGTCGAGATTACTTCTTAGCCACATTTATTTTGTAAATAAATGTTTTAACAGCCTTCGCGTCGTCGTTCTAACCGGACAAGTTTGGATGAAATTCCGTCGCTAAAAGCAATCAGTCGTTCTAAGCGGAGTCGTACTAAACGGATGAACTTTCTTAGTGGCTCGTATGAGAACCAACCGTATGCCTATATTTACGTCGCTAAAAACGGCTGGTTGTTGTAAGCGGAGTCGTACTAACCGGATTCTACTGTATTTGTATAGTTTACCATGTAAATACTACACGACCACTCCCACGATTTGACAGTACCTCGTAGCTCATTAATGGGATCATCATAAGAAGAACTCTAGGCACCTTAAAATACGAGCGTGGTTTTATGAAACGAGTGAAGCGAGGGTTTCGGGTTCGAGACAGTGTTGACTGTGGAGAAGTATTTACCTAAAAATTCTACAGGGCTGCCAAACTGTATAATTGGTGAAAAATATTATAATGTTATATGTTATGTAATCGGATTCATTAAGGGAGAATTAAAAAATATTTTTGTTGGATTTGGATCAATTTATTCTTGGCAGCGAAAGTGTACCTCTCATTATCCTTTACCGATTTAGATAACCACTGCTATTTTTATAAAATTATAAAACTGATTCATTAAACGAAGTGTTTCCTTGAAACCAGACTATAATTACATAATTAACTAACTACAGGGTGGACGATATAAAGTGTTACCGATTTCAAAGGACGGCTATATTTTTGTTGCAACAATTTATTACTATAAGTAAGAAAAATAAGAGAATTATATTACATTTTGTGATTAAATTTACTTTTAGTCAATATGACTATCTTTTGCCTTGACTATGGATGGTCTTAAAATGGTAAAAAAATAATTGCTCACAGCACATTTGTGATCCAGTAGTAGTGGTACGTGCCAGTGAAATACGATCACTTTTTTCATTGCATTATACTAGCATGCTTAATCTCTCACCTTTCTCTTCAAATCAGAACAGATAAAAAGTCCGAAACTCACTGCACTGGAGAAATGACACGTGAAATTCGGTTTTCTGCCAATTTTAGTTCTTATGAGCTTTATAAGCCGAAAAGCTCAGTCTCGTTCTTATGTTTGCGGTCTACAACCCAAATGTTTGCGTGCCTAGGACTTCAATGCGGTGTCAAAAACAAATTTCCGATAATAAGCCGCTATTACTTTGACACCATACTTAATAAATCTACTTGGTAACACTTCATTTGGTATTGTCAGCCTCTGTAGCCTAGTTGGTAGTGACCCTGCCTACGAAGCTGGAGGTTCCGGGTTCGAATCCCGGCGAGGGCATTCTTTGTGTATTTATTTATCACAAATGTTTGTTCCTTGGTCGTGGTTGTGTATGTATCTAAGTATCTATCTATTATATATATCGTCGCCTGGTACCCACACCACAAGCCTTAATTGAGCTTACCGTGGGACTAGGTCGATTTGTGTAAGATGTCCCAAGATATTTATTATTTATTATTATTTATTTATTTCATATCGTTCATCCTGTACACTAAAGAGAAGTACGAAACGTCACAGACCATCCATTGTGCTAAATATGTTTTGGACAAACACCGTCCCGCGTCACATCTGAATGTGTTGTTTTAAAAACATATTGTTGCTAACTGAAGCATACAATTGTGTTTCTTTGCGTCTTTCAAAGATTTATTTTTAAATCTGTTTTTATGCGTTACAATAGGGTCATGCTACTGATATCATAATGGGGTAAATGAGAGTTGGCATATCAATACCAAGCTAAAGGCCAATTCACACCGGATACGTGTGCGGCATGTGCGCGTACGCGTGTTCGTTGCGTGCGTGTTGTAGCGTATGTAATTCCCATTCCCAAAGGCGGTAACAAGACTGACATTAAAAATTACAGGCCGATATCCCTGTTGTCTATTTTTGGTAAGATTCTAGAGTCTTTGGTAAATTTGGTTTTGAACGCTCATGTTAAGTCATTGATTATTCCCGAACAACATGGTTTCCGAAGCAATATGTCCACATTATCTAATTTAGCTGTCCACATTTCTACATTAACTGACGCTATAGACAAGGGTGCTCAAGTAGATGCTATATATATCGACATAAGTAAGGCTTTTGATCGAGTTAACCATGACCTACTAATAGCCAAGCTAAGTAATGTTGGTGTGCACGGTAAATTGCTGGACTGGTTCTCTTCTTATCTTAGAAATAGATTTCAAAAAGTCTTGGTATGTGGGCACGAATCAAAAAGCTTTGAAGCTACTTCAGGAGTACCTCAAGGATCTCATTTGGGACCTACTTTGTTTTTAATTTTCATAAACGACATGGCCAAAGAAGTTCACCACTCACATTTTTCATTTTTTGCAGACGACCTAAAAATTACAAAAGTCATTCACAGCCCACCCGACTCTCAATTGCTCCAGGACGACATAACACGTGTATCTGAATGGTCTAAAAATAATAAACTTCCGCTGAATATAGACAAATGCAAACACATCAAATTCACGAAGAAACGTTTACCCTTGAATACATCTTATTTTATTGATAATGTGCGTTTGGAAGAAGTGTCTCAGATTCGCGACCTCGGAGTAATTTTGGATAAAGAATTATCTTTTAACCCACATCTTGACAGTATCGTTAAGCAGTCTTACAAACTACTTGGCTTTATTTGGCGCAATTGTAAGTCTTTTAAAGATACTTCAGCATTAAAAACAGCTTACTTTGCTTTAGTTCGGAGCTCCCTCGAATACTGTTCTAACATCTGGAACCCGTTTTATAAATGTAATGTAGAAAGAGTCGAAAGCATTCAAAAGCGGTGTTTATTTTTTCTATCAGTCCACCAGGGTAAGCATCGGCGTTTGAGATCGTATAAATCACGATTAAAGCATTTTAAAATGATGTCACTGGAGGACCGCCGTTGGGTTTCCGATCAAATGTTTCTACACAATATTGTGTCGGGAACACTTGACTGTCCGCAGCTTCTGCAAACTATTAATTGGACTGTTCCGCGACCACACGCTCGTCTGGTGCACTTTCGACCTTTCTCAACTAAAACATATAGAACTAACACAGGATATCATAGCGTAATACCCAGAATTTGTAAGAACCACAATTTAATATTTCAAAAGGATAAGATAGATATATTGAACATGTCAAAATTCCAGTATAAGAAATATCTGCACACTCAAAAGTTATAAGGTACTTAAACCAATACTATTGTAATTTTTTTATTTTCCACACTGAAAATGAGCGTAAATTTTGTGTTTAATCACACAACATTTACGCTCATTCACACTTAGATTAATTATTTTAAGTTATAAGCGTACTTGTATTCTGTCAAATTGAAATGCATGTTGAGTTTGCCTATAATTGGGTGAATACTTTAGCAGTTGTATTTAATATCAATGTTAATTTATGTATGTTCTGGTATTGCACCTGTTGGCGAACCTTAAATAAATAAAATAAAATAAAATAAAATGTAAATGTCATATTAGATCGCACACCGGTTGCATAGCGTGACGTGTAAGCGGTGTGCCATCTACTATGTTTTTCCGACTTTACAACGCCCACGCCACGCAGACACACGTGTTCGTGCTGCAAACGCATTCGTTGTGGCCTATCCATACTTCCTTACTAATATTATAAATGCGAAAGTAACGATGTCAGTCTCGTCTTTACGTTAAAACCGCTGGACCGATTTATCGACCTGACCGAGAAATCGGCCAAATATGATTATTATTTTAGAATTATAATTATAACTAACGTGACACTCTAACATATTTAAATATTTATCAAACGGGTCACTCACGTAATTTAAGTCGATAATTGCTCGACATGTTTCGATCCATTTAGAGGATCCTCATCATAGAGTACCCGCGACCAAAGCCCGACGTGTACTGCGGGCTTGCGCTCTGCTAGAGCGGGTGCTGGAAGGATCCTCTAAATGGATCGAAACATGTCGAGTAATTATCGACTTAATCCCTTGTATGCCGGAACGTGGATCCGCGTACGAGAAAACTATAAGAAAAAAATATTTCCGGCACACGAGAGGTACGAGGGTTACGTGAGTAACCCGTTTGATAAATATCAAATATGATTACATGATTTTTTGAACGACTCCAAAAACTATTTCATGTCCATTAGTCGCACATTGTCTACCCGACTAAGGTAATTGGAAATATTGACACATTCTTTCAACTATGAAATATGTTTGTGTCTTACCCGGTCAGGCGGCAAACGTCATGTGATAAGTTTATAAATATAAGCGCCGGGCGAATGCCAACACTCGAGCAGCGAGGTTGACATATTATGTCCGTTGGGTTCAGAACTTCAGACGGCTAAGATTCTCATTCAGCACATGATCTACGTACGCATTCGTAAACTTTGTATTGTGACTAGTGTGCTTTCACCTACGACCAAATAAAACATGGAAGCAGCATGCCATATTAAATTCCTTTCAAAAACGGTCCTGAATTTTAGTTGACAAATGTCACCCCCTCTTATGCATCACGGTAATGAATGTCAATATCAACCTATAAAAACTTAAACCGCCATTTAAAAATAGTTGTGATTGGTCCATCAAAGTTTTGATTGGCTATATTCTATAAACATTTGTCAAAGATGTTGCGCCGAAATATGCGCGGTGTTAAGAAAAGCGCTTTGTCCTGCCCATCTTGGCACAATTGAACAATTGATTTTGGGGGCATTTTTGAGCTGGCATTAGACATCCATGTTATATATGGTCGCAGGCTGAGATTCTCATTCGGCACATGATCTACGTACGCTTTCGTAAACTTTGTATTTTGACTAGTGTGCTTTCAGCACCACCAAGGCTTACTATGAATGAGCTGCCGCCGGGTCATTAAGGGCCCGGCCACATGACCACGGTGCGGCGTCGTAAACGTGAAACGGCGCGGCGTCGTGGCATTGCACGTTATCGCACCGTGGGAAATTACGGCGCGGCGTCGTGGCATTCCACGTTGTTGCACCGTGCGAAATTAGGGCCCGGCCACATGAGTACGGTGCGGCGTCGTAAACGTAAAACGGCGCGGCGTCGTGGCATTGCACGTTATCGCACCGTGGGAAATTACGGCGCGGCGTCGTGGCATTCAACGTTGTTGCACCGTGCGAAATTACGACGCGGCGCCGGGCAAATCCACGTTGTCGCGACGGGCAGTTTAACGTTGCGGTGCCGTGTGAAGTAGATGCATTACGTGTTGCTTTTTTAAACGAAGTGATATTTTCCATAAGAGTTCTTCAAAACTTGACACAGACATTCTAAAATAATCATAAAACTTGTGATCACTTGTTTTCAGTGCCTTGTACTTCCTTATGAAATGACTTCCATCATGATTCATAATAGAAAGACATGGATTTATCCAATATTTTCTTTTCCTTTGATTTTTCTTCATGTTTCTTCTTATAAGTAACAAGAGCAGAATACGTGTTATGGGATCCATATCGAATTGCAGATTGATCGCAAAAATGTTTGGAGAAGTATGAGAAGGTATGGCGTCGTGGTACAACGTGACACCGCACCTTGCATCTACTCCACACGGCACCGCAACGTTAAAATGCCCGTCGCGACAACGTGGATTTGCCCGGCGCCGCGTCGTAATTTCGGACGGTGCGATAACGTGCAATGCCTAGACGCCGCGCCGTAATTTCCCACGGTGCGATAACGTGCAATGCCACGACGCCACGCCGTTTTACGTTTACGACGCCGCACCGTGGTCATGCGGCCGGGCCCTTACGACGCGGCGCCGGGCAAATCCACGTTGTCGCGACGGGCAGTTTAACGTTGCGGTGCCGTGTGGAGTAGATGCATTACGTGTTGCTTTTTTAAACGAAGTGATATTTTCCATAAGAGTTCTTCAAAACTTGACACAGACATTCTAAAGTAATCATAAAACTTGTGATCACTTGTTTTCAGTGCCTTGTACTTCCTTATGAAATGACTTCCATCATGATTCATAATAGAAAGATATGGATTTATCCAATATTTTCTTTTCCTTTGATTTTTCTTCGTGTTTCTTCTTATAAGTAACAAGAGCATAATACGTGTTATGGAATCCATGTCGAATTGCAGACTGATCGCAAAAATGTTTAGAGAAGTATGAGAAGGTACGGCGTTGTGGTACAACGTGACACCGCACCTTGCATCTACTCCACACGGCACCGCAACGTTAAACTGTCCGTCGCGACAACGTGGATTTGCCCGGCGCCGCGTCCTAATTTCGGACGGTGCGATAACGTGCAATGCCACGACGCCGCGCCGTTTTACGTTTACGACGCCGCACCGTGGTCATGTGGCCGGGCCCTAACGCGAAATATTTAATTGCCTAGTAAATGAAAATAAAACTTAAAAGTGTATTTGAAGGGTCCACTGAAAGAACATGTCTTGTCAATTCAAATTACAGAAGTTAAAACCACCTTACTTTTAACAGAATAAGGTGTGAATTCGCCCTGATTTTTTAAGCACTGGACTTGTTTTTCCGTTGACCCTTCATTTTCGATAGTTTTATGAAATAATACTTTCTTATGTAGCATTCGAAATACCAAAAAAATTGTTTTTGCACAGATTAAAACTCATACCTATAACATTTCTTAGGAATATGCTGTTAAAATTGTTCCCTTTCCGTAGGGCACCTTCTACATTAATTGTCTCCTCACGGGCTATTACGTCCCGGATTTTTGATGGGCTTGCGCGGGGATATAGGTCCAACACGTAGAGGCCTTTTGGAGAAATTTGCTGTGTGTTGTACACCTGCTGTAACCCATTCACGAGCACAAAAATAGATATCCGCGAACCGGTCCCAGCAGGCATATAGAGGCTATTGGAGGCATGGAAAAGACTAATGGGTTATGGCGATGAAGGTTGGTTGGATAAGAAATGGAACTATAGAAAAGAGGTCCGGAAACCTGCCATAATGAGGGTTTTCGATAATTTTTCTGCCACCAGGCGGCGCTTCGTACGGACCTGGTCTCGACAACTGTCAGATTCATACTATTCATAGGCACTTGGGCCTAAAATATTGAAATTCTATTTTATTTGGAAGATAATTGATTTTGTAATGGATTACGACTATTACACGGTCATCGAACTGAAGACGGAGCTATAAAACAGGCGCGCAAAGTCACTGGTATTAAAAATAATTACTTTAACTTTGTTAATTTCATGAGAATTGACTTGGAACTATTTTATTTATTTATTTTAGGTAACAATATGCCTAAAGTAATGGTTTTCAGAATAAATAAACCTATAAATATGTTGAAAATTAAATGCGCGTATTTATTTTGACAGTTCGTTAAACGGTCGGCTCAGTGCTGCCATCTCCCCTCCCCATAGCGGCAGAAAAAGTATCAAAAACCCTCATTGCCTGATTTCCCTTTGCTATCGATAATTGCCTGCTTGGGTTGGGAATCACGTGCTTACAAATGCCGGTTTTTTGCGTGGGGATTAACTCTATTATTATATTAAACAAATAAAACTTATATTAATAATTATTCTATGTGTAAGCTATTGTGCTGTACGTTTTTGGAAACTTGATCGTGATCTAGAAATTATGATAATAACGTTTACGATAGGTACCCGATGGGCGATTGCCCATGTTATTTATACCTTATTTATACTAGTGGTTAGAGTTAGTCACACCTACACCATTCATACTTCACACATTTGATGGAATGTACGTCTTTGCCAAATTATTATACAACACCTGGCAGACGACGCCTAAATATTTTAAATAGCGACAGACGAGTAATGATGGATTGGTCGAGGCCTTGTTTTAAATACCTTGCAATTATTACTAGTTAAACAAAGACATGCTACCGATTCGTTTGTTATATGTATTGATGCTCATGCAAAACAGTTTGTGCCTGGATTACCTACATAACATTACCTGCCAACTTATATTATTCTGTGACCTCAAAACGGTAATACTATATTAGATGCGTTTTGTAACTGCTTCTGAGCACTATGTGCCATAGGCTGGCAGATATAGTTATAGTATGGCAAATTAATTTGGCACAAAAAAAACGACATTAGTATTTTCTAAGAGCGCCCACGCTTTGCGCCTCCTTTCTTTAAATCCGATAAGATTGCAATGTCTCAACTTTGCTTCATTCCATTAGAATTTTTTTTTACTAAACTTCTTTTTCTCTTCTTTCCAGCCAGCGAACCGTGAGAAGATGATGTCTAGATCCGCGCTCGCCTTGGCCGCCATAGGTCTCGGTCTGTCCACCTTCAGCGTACGTCAGATGGTCCTTAACCAGACCCGGCGATTCTAAAATCTGAATATGCAATAACAAAACGCCAAAAGGTTAATTTTTCGCAATGGCAACACTGACACGTGCGCGTTCAAGCGCGCGCGAATAGTATTAATTTAAAAAGTTTGCGGCTGCGTGATGCGTTCGAGTTAACCTTTTATTTAAGTCGAATGTTTGTTTGAAAAAAAAAATGTAAATGGAGTGATTATGGATAAAAAACGTAATTTATTTTTTTAATTGCTTTTTATGCAAATGGAATGTCTGTCCAGCCGTTAGATAATTGTAAATTAAATGTAGGATGGAATTGTTTGCGATGTCGCGGCCGCGTGGTTTAATTATTTCTTTTTTTTTTAAGTTTATGGTCATTTCCTTGATGTAAAGATGACTAGAATCAAACCTTAACGACCACATCCACGAATGATCAATTCTCAAAATGACCACTAAGTACTACTGGTAATTTTGAGAAATGGCAAGACTGAAATAATCGTATGGAAACATGATTTGTTGGACCTTGAGGTGACCTTATGTGGTGTAGTGGAACTCCCACCGATTTTGCTAATATATAGTTATTAGAACACCAGAACATAAAGCCCTTTAAGGAAATGTAGATCGTTATTTAGGATCTACTAAGAAAATATCGGAAAATCGATATTTAAGCTGTATTCGTGGATGTAGCCGTTATGGGATGTACCTTAAATGTTTATCTTTGCATTTTAAATTTGCCCCAACTTTAAATCAAAACTTAAATTACAGGGAAAATCCTGGCAACACTCATAAACATATATTTTTCTACGGGTATTGTCAGCTTTTCGTAATAAGCCTATAGTTTCGTTTTCGTTCCGCATGTTTTGATCTCATTGGTTGAAGAATTTTAAGTTTTAACCACTTTGATCAAATGAAAGCAGCTACGCTATAAATTACACGCATATCATACGATAACATTACATATTCCATATAGTTTCTTCCTAAACGATATTGTATGATATGTGGTAATACGCAGACAAAGCATCCATCACATTCTAATACGTGTGTGAGAATAGGATGAATGCTTTATTTCGGCGACCAGCGACATTACAATTCCAAATGTATCGTGCAGACGACTAAAGTCACTCAAATAATATCGTACTTCAGTATCGATTCAGTACTGAGGTACGATTCGAAAGTATAAAAGACTTTTCAGTGACATTTAGCTGTTATTTAACGATATAATTGTATGATTTCCGTTACTGGGTGGTGTTGCCATTTTCGTACATTTATTTTATTGAAGAGACACCGCCATCTAGTGATAAATGTTGCAGTCAACAAATTTTTTTGACCGCGCGGCCGCGACACTAAATTACAATTCCTATCTTAGTTTAAGAGTAGTTGGTTGGAGTAGTCAAATATGTTAGTGCGAAAGATAAAGGTACCTCCTTTTTGTGATGAATACCAAATAAACATAGACACCGATTTCTTGTTTTATTTTATCTTGTGAATACCATACTATCTGTCGAAATTTTATCTTCAATCAGCGCACAATCCTTTGATTTTTAATTTTAGCCTTTTAGACGCCAGTTAGTGGTAATATAGACACCAAGGACCGATATATGAGTCAAGGTCAGATTAAAATAAACCTACACGCACGTGCATAAAGTTTAAATTCAGTTTTGACACTTTGGTGACATGTCTCAGTGACGTTTGTATTTGAACTATTTGATATGACATCGAAAATGTACAAGGGTTAGAACCAAATCGAAATTGGCTTGCATGGACCCGTTTTTCGAAAGCTTGTAACTGAGTGTCTTTTCAAAAGAGCTTATTTCCAGTTTGAACTTTTTTGGGAAATTGAGAAAAACGTGTCGGTTTCCATTTCGATATTCTTACTGTGTTTATGATATAGTATTTAAATATATCATTATGTATCCAAAACTGCCGGGAGACACTATCTCAAAGGTCAAGGTCACCAGTAATGACGTCATCAAAATGGCTGCTGCCTAATTTCGAAAAGCGCTTATTTATTGCTCAACCTCCCAACGTACACCATCGTGTGTGGTATCTATTGAATGATATTGTCAGCCTCCGCAGCCTAGTTGGTAGTGACCCTGCCTACGAAGCTGGAGGTTCCGGGTTCGAATCGCGGCGAGGGCATTATTTGTGTATTTATCACAAATATTTGTTCCTTGGTCATGGCTGTCTATGTATTTAAGTATCTATATGTATATATCTATTATATATATCGTCGCCTAGTACCCACATCACAAGCCTTAATTGAGCTTACCGTGGGACTAGGTTGATTTGTGTGTAAGATGTCCCAAGATATTTATTTATTTATTGAAACGTCATTAAGTAAGTTGATACAAATGTTATGGCACCAAATGTATTGCTTTATCAACTTAATTATTATGTTAATTTACCATACACGTTAAAGTTTTGCACCCATAGTTTCGACCCCTAATAATAAGAACAAATAAACCTTATCTGTCAACAAGACAGTTGCTTTGACACCACACTCGATGGTCAGTGACGGGGTAGGCAACGCGCGACCACTTCAGTGGTTCTTGGTGTTCAATGGGTTGTCACTTTCGATGTCAGTGTCTCAAGACTAGCTTATAGTTGCCGATTTCTAAGAATGAACTTTGACAGATATAGATTAAAATCCTTATTTATGTGGGGGTGATTTACCATTATTCAGTCATATACACCGTGTTTTTATTGATTTCCGTTAAAATGGACAGGTTACTTGGGACATTAACAGATGTTGCCTGGTATATCGGCTTTTGTTAATTTCGTAAAAAAATATTTTTTACGTTTCCATACATAATAATTGTAACGGCAAGTGTGAGAGAACCTTAAGAATAAGATCTCAGGTGACTGACGGCACACGTCAAAATAAGTAACATTAGGATGTAATAAAGGTTACAATACACTTGTCCAGTCATTAAACTTATTTTTTTAATAACTTAATAACAGTAAGAATTAAGATTACATTTTTTTATTTTGACCTATACAAGCTTCCCTTTAATTTAACGGAAATCAATAAAAACACGGTGTATACTGCGAGATAAGGCTACTTGTCAAAAGTTCATCCTTAGAAATCGGCAACTATAGGTTAGCTTGAAAAGGTGATAGACCAAATAAAAGACAAAATGTTCTTAACCATATATTCCACCTCAAGCTATAGAGCTCGCGTTGGACGCGATACGGGGCCACAGGTCTGCACACTCCTTTGCCACGGGTCCAGTGATAGCAGAGCCCTTCATCTCTCCCTTGTTGTTCACTATGACCCCTGCGTTGTCTTCGAAGTATATGAATACCCCGTCGCGCCTTCTGAAGGGTTTTCGCTGCCGGATTACCACTGCCGGCATTACCTGGAAAGAGGAAAAAATATTTTAAATTTAATTCATCGTAAATAATAAAAAATCCTGTGCCACTTCACAAGAGATATTAATTAAAGCTATACCAGAAACATTTTCGTTGTTCAATTTGTAGCCCTCTACAATTCAATATGATTTTAACGAGGTAACGCCGCCAGTCTCATGGGCACCATGCCGCAGGCGGATCTTTTGGAAGGTATTTTCTTTTTATAGGTAGTTTAGGTACATTTTGATTTTAGTGTAAGTTCTATCTTTATTTTTTCATTTTAGTTTAATTTGTAATTTATTTAAATTGTTATTCTTTTAAAATAATATGATATATTTAATAGATGACGCACTATAGAATGAAATGGCAAAAACGCGGAAACCCCACTTTAAAAATTATAGGAAATTGCTCAAGGAACAATCATCATCCCAATTCATCTTGTATATAAATCTGAATGGAAATTAGTACAAGGTCTAAATCAATTTTAGAGTATACCTGCTGTGAATAAAGAAAATTGTGCACCCATTTTCAACTTTTATGTTGATAATAAGGGCCTGTACAAACTAGCGATTTGTGAACGCGCTTTGTTTGGAGGCGAAATCGCCGCGAGTTCGCCGCGTTCAATTTTTGTAAAGAAATCGCTTTCAAATCGCCCAAGTGAATCACTAGTGTGAACAGGCCCTAAGATTTTATGTTTTTTGATGACATTACTGACAGAGACATTCAATTAAGCACAGTCAGGGTCGTAAATATGTGTACATCTATTAAAATTGTAATTTTGAGTAAGTATACTAAATAATGGTCTATTTTGTGCTCAGTCAGCCAAGGCATATCATCAAACTGTTAAAAACAGTTCAGACTGTGTATTAGCGAAACCATTGGCATATCATCACTGCACACACCAAATAAAAATCTTATTATGGATAATTATTGGATTTTTCACTTATTTTAGCAGTCCTAACATAAGTGGGTGAATATCTGAGCGTTTCAACTGCCTAATTTTGGTGACATCATTTTTGCCAAAGTTTCTATTCGTTTCAATGTGCTACTTTGTCATTTAAAGGAGGCATGGTACCTTGTACAAATGACGAAGTATGACATTGAGATGCTTAGAAACTTCAGCAAAAATCATACCATCAAAATTAGGCGGTCGAAACGCTCAGATATTCACCCAAGTGGCTATTTAACCTTATAGAAAGAACACAATTAGAGAAGAATCGAAAATGCAACAAGATTTCACAGAATTGTTTTCAAAAATTTAAACAAAATTTCTGATTATCTCAAATAATACCACAAATACTATCACACGAATTCAAGAATTTTAGCAACTCATCATGTCACACATTTGCTGCCTAGAGTCAGTCACTTTTTTTATGTATAGTAAAAAAAGTTAAGTAGTCAGTTTGTTTCATGTATGTTCAAGTAAAGAAAGGATAATATAGAACACTTCTATAAAATTAGATTTTAGCAAAGCTTCTTGTAAAATTACAGCATTTAGACAAATTTGTGTTAAGCAACTGAAAAAGTATAGCAAAAAAAATCATAATATATTTGGTATTTCACATGTTACTGCTAAATCTTGTTTGCCAATCTTACCTGCACATGTGGCAACTTAGCTGTAATTTAAATTTTGAAATAATGGATTTTAATTTGATTTTTAGTAAAATTTGATGTTTTTTAATTTTATGATTTACATTGTTATAAACTTTAATTATAATGTTGTGATTTATATTAGTTCCTATCTCCCTAAATTGTCAATTTGCCTACTAACACTACCAATTAAGTTAATGTTACTAACACAATGATCCAAGTTGGTCGTAAATAAATCATTTATTATTATTACCAAAAAGTGTGAACTAAAATTAATAATGAAATATCAATACACTACTCTTACACTAGATTTACACAAGAACTGGGTATTTCTTATAGTTTTCTAAGTTGCCACATGTGCAGAAAGTGTTACCTAGACTTGTTTTCTATGTTTATATACCTACAGTTGTGTGCAAAATAATAGCAGCAGTCAAAAAATAGCAGTCAATAAGAAAATTAAAACTTGGAGGAATTATTTTGGGACTTTTTTTTGTTATTCAAGTATTGAAAAGAAAGATTGAGGGGCTATGTCAACAACAAGTATCAATATATTGGACTGCCTGGAAACCCTTAGCTTTAGGATATGGTTGTGATACACTTGTCAAATTATTTAACCTCATAAGACCCGCCACATACCTAGTTAGATTTCCTATTTGGACATAACTATGCAAAAGGGAACCAACCCACATGAATTTTTCATTCTTCAACACTTTAAATCACAAGAAACATAGTTAATCTTTAAAATGACAGATTCATGTGGATTGGTTCCCTTTTGCATAATTACATCCATTTATAATTTGTACCTAGTTCTATATGCATATTGGTAAGAATTTTGTTTGTTTCAAATATCAATGAAACAAAAGAAATTCTACTCTAGTTGGTTCATGAAAGATTCAAATTGGATTGCAACAACTATTGATGCTTAATCATAAACAATGCTGCATCTCAATACAATAATTATCTTGCCATAATATCTTGAAATCTAACAACAAAACACTAGAATTCCAATTACATGCGCATATTATTTTGGATTACAATGTACATAATAAGCCAGGCTATATGTGCATTGGGTCCTACGAGGTTACGAAATACTCAACTACTGATATAAATTATAATTCACGGACTCTCAAAAGTCTACAAATCAACATTGGCAAAAAGTAAAAAGCCATGTAATAAAATAAAAACTACTGATAAAGTGGTGTACCTTTTTCCTGAGTTCAGGTTTGCCCTTCTTGACAGTAGCGACAATCATGTCTCCGGATCCGGCCGCGGGCAGCCTGTTCAGGCGACCCTTGATGCCCTGCACGGCGATCACATACAGGTTCTTGGCCCCTGAAAACATCGAGAATATATGTGTAAAGGCCATAGTCGGATTTTCATAGTAAGTCAGCCTTTAAATCAACCAGACTCTAGTATTTTTTTGTGAGTACCTCTTATGATGAAGAATATTTCTGCTGAGTATCAACGTCCTATCGGTGACAGTTTTTGACTTATGATTTTTTTTAGTTTTTTCTTTAATGTGTTGTATCTCAGGATGTATAAAAGCGAATTGCTTCAAATTTTGAAATAATGTTCTTTATTTAGATATGCATCGAATTTAAAAAAATGAATATCGATTGTCGTATAAAAAAAAGAAAAAAAAAGACCAAAAAATTTTTCATATTTTTTTTTGTGTACCTATGAAGTAGTGACACCTCTATTTTCTTTTTCTAATTATAGACCATACATTGGCCTACTAGTTGCCTAAGTATCAAAATTTTCCAAGCGGTACTTCTTACCAAAAATCGGCAATATGTGTGGTCAAGTTCTGCATTCAATCGGTGTTTTTCAATGTAGTATACAAACTCTTCATTTATATTTGAGTTTTCTTATTAGGTTATCTTATTTAAGAGTAAATGCTAATGACAACTTAATGTCATCATGATGCAAGCTGTTTATTTCATTATTAATCGGCCGTTTATTATTTTAACTAGCGTAATTCGATATTATTTATGAGATATTCATTAAAAATAATATATTTCTTGAATATATTACTATATACGCTAGTTGAAATGGTAAACGGCCGATTAATAATGAAATAAACAGCTTGCATCATGATGACATTAAGTTGTCATTAGCATTTACTCTTAAATAAGATAACCTGATAAGAAAACTCAAATATAAATGAAGAGTTTGTATACTACATTGAAAAACACCGATTGAATGCAGAACTTGACCACACATATTGCCGATTTTTGGTAAGAAGTACCGCTTGGAAAATTTTGATACTTAGGCAACTAGTAGGCCAATGTATGGTCTATAATTAGAAAAAGAAAATAGAGGTGTCACTACTTCATAGGTACACAAAAAAAAATATGAAAAATTTTTTGGTCTTTTTTTTTCTTTTTTTTATACGACAATCGATATTCATTTTTTTAAATTCGATGCATATCTAAATAAAGAACATTATTTCAAAATTTGAAGCAATTCGCTTTTATACATCCCGAGATACAACACATTAAAGAAAAAACTAAAAAAAATCATAAGTCAAAAACTGTCACCGATAGGACGTTGATACTCAGCAGAAATATTCTTCACCATAAGAGGTACTCACAAAAAAATACTAGAGTCTGGTTGATTTAAAGGCTGACTTACTATGAAAATCCGACTATGGCCTTAGTGTGAATTGTCAATTACAGGACACATTGTTTATGATTCTTGTAAATACAGGACAGGCGAGGATGTAGAAGTCTTAGTATGTTGATGAAGTTAATTCTAAGTTATTCTAGTAACTAAAATTACCTTAAAGACTACCTACATGTTTTCGATAAATACTTATAGTGAGATATATTTGCTAATTCGAGGACTGAATAACTTCAGACACAGCCAAGGAAGAAATCATCATAAATCAATACACTGTGTGTGTTCTAGTATAGAATCATCATCAGTTATCAGCCCCGAACGTGCTAGGTTTTGAGGTTATAATTGTTAGAAGCGAAAAAACAATAATTTTACCTGTGTTATCGGCGCAGTTGATGACGGCACCTACTGGGAGACCCAGCGAGATGCGGAACTTCGCTCCCGCGGAACCACCACGTCCTTAAAACAAGAGAAATCATAACTTAGTACGTCTTTCAATGTTTCACCAAAACACTATCACAAAGGCGGGATTACAAAAATATACATGGTTTCACAACGGCTACAACACTAGACACGATCCTCACATGCTTGATTATGAATTTGTGCACTTTAAAGTATGATTTAAATGGATATTTTACAATTTCACAAACCTCTCTTTGACATTTTGTTGTTTCAATTTGAGAAGAGGAATCTGAAAGAACGTGAAGTTAGTCAGACATTCAGATTTTGGATTCGTTCAGAAATGCAATGCCATGAAGGTAGGTACAAATGATTAAAAATGTGATATTATTCGATCAAATAATTAACATTTAATCAGCATCTATTGCTAATGAGATAGTTATAAACGAATATCAATTATGAACATTCGTATGACTATGTTAATCAAAATGAAAACAATTAAAAAATCTACAACAACAACAACAACAATTTTTGCAACGTGCCATGAATGTAGAATAACGTGCCTATTTCTGAACGAATTAAAACGTTCCGTTTCTAACAGTTAATTTCACATTTTCTGCAATCTAACAACTCAACGAAAAAATATATAATTTAAAAACAAACTTAATCCAGAAAATCAAATATTAAATATAAGTACTTTACTATCAATTATTTATGAATATGATATAAATTAGAAAAGTGGAATGCGTTTGAACAAAATAACGTAATTTATAATAATTGCGTTTCGCTTAGTAAACGGAACATCTTCAAAATTTGTTTGTCATTTCGAAGCCGCTTGTCATTCCCAAGCAATTTTTCCAAGTTTCTTGTTGAATTTAATAATATCAAATAATTTAGTGTAAGTAATTCCGCGATGGCTTTTTCTGGTGATATAATGAATCCAGCTGCGTTTTGGCAAAATGGTCCCTCTCCAGGTGCTTTCTACAACTTCCCAGGGAACTCATCTTCTTACGGACCAGTTAACCACACTGTACAAGATTTCAAAGCACAGTAAGTTACTTTTACGTTGATATGTCGATTCTAATTCAATTCTAATGTCTCCTTCTATTTGAAAATATTTAAACTAAATTGAATGAATATAAGGAGTCCTTTGTGGTTTTTGCTATAATATTTCGAGACCTATGTATTCTTACATTGCTCTATACTATAAGTAGCATAGCATAAACTAATACCATATAGGTTCAGATCTATTCTATTAGTTACAGACCTTTCTGCTGTCTGTATTTTAAACCCAACCACACTTTTTAAGTTACCTTTCTCTTCATACCTCATGCCTAAGTACATTCCCAACTATAGTGAATATTAGCAATATTCAGCCATGCCCCTAGCGTTATTTACTTGATTTTTATTTAATTTCAGCTCTGCCCAACCAATCACAACAACAACAACAGTCATCGGAGTCAAATTCAATGGTGGCTGTGTGGTTGCCGGAGACATGCTGGGCTCCTACGGCTCTCTGGCGCGTTTCCGTGACTGCCCTCGTGTCACCCGGGTGAATGATCTGATCCTGCTGGGTAACGGAGGAGACTATGCAGATTATCAGTACTTAAAGGACATTATTGAGCAAAAGATGTAAGTGTGTGATTGCCACAGGTAGACAATTAATATTAGGAGCAAATAAATTGCCAATTCAAAGTATTTGTGTAAAATTAAAAGAAAATGTGTTTACAATATGGCTTCTTTAACCCATATTTCCACAAATTTAAGGGGTAATTTAAAAAATATGTATGAAAAAAAACAAGTTTTCTATCCATATACAAACCATTTATTTAGATATGTAGATTTAACAATTTCAGATCAATAAATCAGATAATACTGTCTGATGCATTTTGAATTGGAATATTACAAAATAAAGCACAGTTGTTTTCAAAGCTTATTTTTGAATATAACTTAAGGAAAAAAAATTGTATGAAAATGCCTTTGTTACGCAGTGCACTATTGCTAACAAAGAATATACCTAAGTTCCTCTTTATATACTAAAATTAGGGACCAACTAAAGTCTATGACTAATATAACTCACGGTTTCTGGGTTCTGGTCATGAATCGCGGAATAGACTGGCTTTTGACAAAAATGGCAATGACCCAATGTTATTTGTACATCACAATCTGTCTGGTTGCAGTATCGACGAGCAATGCATGGGAGATGGATTGCAGCTGAAGCCCAAGTCACTGCACTGCTGGCTTACACGTGTGCTCTACAACAAGCGCAGCAAGATGGACCCGCTCTGGAGCAACTACATTGTGGCCGGCATGCAGGTAAGATAATTTAATTATTTTATTATTATTATTTTAGCTTTGGTTGTCCACACTGAATGTTATGCTTGGTATTTATGTTAAATATTTCTGCTTGTTATGTGTGTGGTCCCTTATGGGTAAAAGCCTCCTTCATCTTTTTCCATTTTTCCCTGTCGTTAGCAGTGGTCATCCACTGTGATCCTGCTGTCTTTATAATTTCATCGGCCCATCTTCTCTTAGACTTTCCAGGTCCTCTCTTGCCCATAGGGCCTGGCCATTTTGTAACTTGCCTTGTCCATCTTTTGTCACTATAAAAGATAATTTAATACCAATTACAAAATGTTCAATGAGGAGGGTCTCAATATGACAGATTTTTTTATTAAAATATTTATAGAAATTATCTGTCCAAGTATTTTAAGTCACAAAGGCATTTTTGAATATATATGATAGCATAATCTTAGTCAGAGGCGTAGGGATAGAACCGGCGTAGATTATTTTTTATCTGTTTTCATAGTTTTATTTCATGTGATTACACATCGCGGTAACCGAAGAAAATATTAATTATACCTGACGTCATTATTCAGGACGGGGAACCGTTCCTCGGAACCGTGGACAAGCTGGGCACGGCATACGAAGACGCAGTGGTGGCGACCGGCCTGGGGGCTTACATGGCGACCCCGCTGCTGAGGGACGCGGCCGACAAGGGCCCGCTAGACCAGGAGACTGCCAAGTGAGTGCTGTTTAGCAGGTCAGGCAAACCAGTGTTGCCACTAGCGTTGAAAATTTCCGGATTAAATCCCGATTCTTTCCAAACAGCTTGATTTTTTCCGGTTTTTTTTCGAAAAAATCAATGAAAGTTTCCACTATAAATTTCAGCTCTAAACCAATGCGAATTCGATCTAATTTTCACTTTTACCAGGATAACGCGATTTCATCGAAGAAAAGTCAATTGAAATAGATGGCAAGGAGTGACACGGAAAAAACAAAATTTTCATATATTCCCGAAAAAAACCATTTGATTTTTTCTGACATTTTCAACGCTAGTGGCACTTAGCATTTTCCATGCCAAGAACGCCACTAGGGAGTTTTTAATAATTTTGCAGTAACACGACTCCCAAGCGGAGTTCTTACGAAACTTAATTTTTGGGGTTGTCACAAATATAACTTGTTTTTTCTCTCGTTCAGGATTAAAGTTAACGAAATATTAATAATAGTTACAATGCTTATAGTAGGTAGGTATGCGACATACCTTTTTAATATGTACATACCTATCCACATTGCTGACTAAAAATATATGGCGTTTACAATTTTAGGCTTTCTGACAGCCCTGTGGCCTATACCACAAAACTTTACAAGCGTACAAGTCTACAAAATTGTATAAATTCCCATACAAAAAGTTGACAATTTTGTAGAATTGTACGCTTGTTAAGTTTTGTGGTATTGGCCCCTGGACTCCCTAGGTAAGTCGACGGCATACGGCATAGAAATAAATGAACTCCGCAGGGGAGATCGTAGCGTGCAGCTATTTATTTGTCGAAAGCGCGTTTGGACTCTATAGTCTTCTGCATATGTTCATATTTACGCCGGCACTCGGCAATAGAGTTGCAAAGTGATCGTCATTTTAAAATACCGGCATTTATTATAAACTAGCGACCCGCCCCGGCTTCGCACGGGTACTATACATATAAACATTCCTCTTGAATTACTCTACCTATTAAAAAAATCTCATCAAAATCCGTTGCGTACTTTTAAAGATTTAAGCGTACAAAGGGACATAGGGACAGAAAAAGTGACTTTATTTTATACTATGTAGTGATGACCGGTCAGTAATTACATTCAGGTGTACGGTTTGATTAGAGCAATAAAATAATCTGAATATTCCGGCGGTAAATTAATACTTGGTTATGAAATAGTAGAATACATGCCAAGGCCGTTTAAGTGGGAAATGTGTCGGGTGACGTGTAATTGTAGGCCGAAGTTACGCCGAGGCCGACAAACACGTGATCCGAGGCTTTCCCATTTAACGGCCGAGATGTGTATATTATTTTTCTGCTCAACGGAGCCGGCAACTTAGCTTAGCGCAGCGGCCGGCAAAGTGCTTTTTGCCGGCCGGAGGGCAAAGAAATACTATAACCGCTGTACTGCTAATTTTTTTTCTACATTAAGGGAAAACATACACCAGGAATATCATTTTCTCAAACATGCAATGAAATGTTGTAGTTACGTGCCTAAAAAGTGGCCGGGAACTACCTCGTTGCCGGCCTAGGCCGGCAAGTACCTCTTTTTTAATTTTCATTTGACATAGGGTTGTGACCTGGCATCTTGGCTTTTAGCCAATAATTATCTTTAAGTAATATTAGTATAAAAAAAATGATTGGCAAATTTTTGCAGTTATAATTAGGTATTTAAATTATATCATTTAAAATAAATGTACAATAACTATTCAAAATAATATTTAAAAAGCAGTATTATACGGCGCGATCCGTCGGCCCCGATCACTGCATGCGATTAATTGGACCCAACCGACCGCGTCGTATAATACCGCTTTTTTAAATTAAAAATTTGCAACTTTCAAACAGGTAAATCTTAAAAAAAAAATGAGGTGTCGGTGTCGTATTTGACTTTTGTTGTGTTTCAAAGACTTAGTTATGTAGTTGACTTATAATTTCTTAGAAAGAAGATACATTTTTTGTTTCATTTCATTGCATGTTTGAGAAAAGCATTATATGTACATACCTCGGCCATGAAGTGACGGGTTGCCGTCCGAATACTATCCGGCCTCGCTTCGCTCGGCCGTCTACATATATTCGGCCGGCAACCAGTCACTTCCCGGCCTCGGTAGTAATGTACTATTATGACCGGTCAATAGGCATGATGACTGGTGAGTCAATCAGCATCTTTTTTTAACTGTCAAAACTATCACCACTATGGAATTTTATATGAAATACTCAAAAGTGACGTCACGTTTGAGTACTGCCTAATGACCTACTCTTTTAAGTTCTTTTCAATTTATTAAATAGAAATTCTGTACAAAAAATACTGCAATCTACATCTTAGTAATAATTTCTTCGTGTATTATGTCGTGCATAATGTTAAATAATTTACTTTAACTTCAGTCATCATCCCTATTATAATAAATGTCGGTCACATTTATTGAAAATGACAGTTACTTTGCAACTCTACGCGGCACTTTCAGATTTAGGCCTGGCAATGAAAGTGTGGAATAAAGCAAAGAGTGAGCAGTAGCTTTTTTTACTCTAAGCCATAACCTCTATACCATTCGCTTTCCAGAGCCCTAGTCCGCAAATGCATGGAAGTCCTCTTCTACCGCGACGCGCGCTCGTTCTGGCGCTACCAGCTCGGCGTGGTGACGGCAGAAGGAGTCTCCATCGAGGAACCGGCCGAGCTGAAAGCCGACTGGTCGCTGGCGCATATGATCGAGATGGTCTAACTTGTTTGTTGAATAAAAGTATTTTATAAAACTTGTGTCTTATTTACAAAAAATCTGATGCCATCTTTGACTGTATTGATTGTAGAGTCGACGTTAAAGATATCATTACGTTTCAGCTAAACTCAGAGTCGCTCAACGACCCATGGTCGCTGAACGAGCTATGCTCGGAGTTTCTCTGCGCGATCGAATCAGAAATGAGGAGATCCGTAGGTGAACTAAAGTTACTGACATAGCCCTCCGGATTAGCAAGCTGAAGTGGCAATGGGCAGGCCACATTGCACGCAGAGCAGACGGTCGATGGGGTCGAAAAGTGCTCGAGTGGAGACCACGGCTAGGCTAACGCAGCGTAGGACGTCCACCCACAAGATGGATAGACGACCTTATGAAGGTCGCATCTAACCGGTACATGTGGAGGTCCAGAGGGGTGGCATATGTTCAGCAGTGGTCTTATGGCTGAGATGATGATGACATAACGTCTGTATACCATTCGCTTTCCAGAGCCCTAGTCCGCAAATGCATGGAAGTCCTCTTCTACCGCGACGCGCGTTCGTTCTGGCGCTACCAGCTCGGTGTGGTGACGGCAGAAGGAGTCTCCATCGAGGAACCGGCCGAGCTGAAAGCCGACTGGTCGCTGGCGCATATGATCGAGATGGTCTAACTTGTTTATTCAATAAAAGTATTTTATAAAACTTGTGTCTTATTTACAAACAGATGCTACGAACAAATAAAACATGGAAGAGCACGCCATACTGAATTGCCTTTCAAAACCGGTACTGGGTTCTAGTTGACAAGTGTCAGCCTCTTCAAATGCATCACGGTAATGAATTTCAATATCAACCTATAAGAACTTAACCCTTAAATGCATATTGATGTATTATGCATCATGTATTTTTGACTCTATTGACAGCATGTCAGAATTCAAATTTGAATAAATTTTTGTCAAGGTCATGCATTTAAGGTTAAACCGTCATTTAAAAATAGTTGTTATTGGTCAATTCTATAAACATTTGTTAAAGATGTTGCGCCGAAACATGCGCGGTGCGGTGTTAAGAAAAAGGCTATGTCCTGCCCATCTTGGCACAATTGAACAATTGTTTTTGAGGGCATTTTTGACCTGGCGTTAGACTTTGGAATTCAGCGTTGTTCATGATAAGCATCGATATCTAAATCGAGATTTGAGTTGCTTAACTTCAAACCCGGGTAAATCCACTCTGTCAATGGAGTTGAAGTTTAAAGAAAAACTAGACAATTGCAATTAAATATGCACTCTACTGGTAGAGTGGATTTACCCGGGTTTGAAGTTAAGTGACTAATTTGTTAAATAAAACAACACAATAAAACAATTATTATTTAATAATATTCATAATCAATAGTCGTACCACCAACAGAGAACTGACCAACACAAACAAACACCCAACAGAAAACTTAATATTTATAATACTTAATACATTAAATGCTTTAAAGTATTTTTTGCAAATACATACGAATTAGGTAGGTAAACTTCCAGTGCTCGATATGATAAATTGATAATGCCCAATTTGTTCTAGCGCGACCTTCGAAATCCGCAAATTTCGAGAGACAATTCTTTCACTGTAATCAGGGACAAGTCCTATAATTTCCAAGTTAGCGGGAGTAAAGGCCTAGCTGCTGTCCCGTCATCTCTATTTTTAATTTCTTTTCACACATATTGTTAACACACTATCTGATAAAAGATTGATGATGGGCAGCAGCGTCATCATAGTGGACACATTACTGCGATCGCCAATCCGCTTGCCCAGCGTGACGATTATGGGCATTTACCTCCTAATGCGTTTATACGCAGTCAATAAGAGAGGCCTATTTATATCCAGCAGTGGACTATTCATAGGCTGATTATGATGATGATATTGTTAACCCTTGGGCCGACAGACGGCGTAGGAATACGCCGAGCTCCTGACGCCACGCGTTCACGATTATTTAAGCGAAATTGAACTTTACGAATTACCGCGAAAGTCGCTATTGTTTCAGCGACGTTGACGACTGTAGCCGTCGTTGGCGTCGTAGTCACCATTTTCCGTTATCGTCTATTCGACCGACTGGCGGTCAAAGGGTTAAGGCTTAGATTCCAATCGATTAAGATTTAAAATAAACAAGGAGAACAGAGACGTCTACTATACATGTACATATTAAAAAGGAATTATTATGTTATTTGCCATAAATAAACGCAACATTACTCATGCCAAACATTGGAAAAATAATTATTCTCTATCAAACTCTCGTTTATCTCTACAATTGTCTTATTCACAATTTCATAATAACGACAGTAAGCGATCATTATGACATATTCAATGGCTGTTATTGTAGGTAGACAATGACTGGTTTTAGCTATATTACATACACTAACGTATTAAAAACCCTAACTTTAAACAATTACATAAGTACTTACGACTAGAGTGCCTTGAGGTAAGTTCGAAAAATCTAAATATAACCGAACAAACGAAATGCATACACTTATAATGTAGTGAATAATCTTTACCCTTCATATTTTCACGGAAACGTCCGGATTTATCTTTCTGCCTTAATTGGATTCAGTAGAATCACAGAATTGGCCAAGTGGCCAGTATAAAATGAACCCCGATGTATAATCAAATCTTCAGTTAATCAATGAAATCCACATAGGCACCTGTGGAATGCTATTCGATAATTTTTATAATTCGAGTTTCTCTAATTCCTCCCACACCACTTCACATGCTATAATTAGTGTCGAAATACAATATTTTTTCAATTACTTATAGAAGTATAGTCGATAAAAAATGTGGTTTACCACTTTTCGACTCTATTCAGTGGTAATAAAGTCGAAAAGTCACTTTTTTTTTGTTGACTGTATACGTACAAGGGCCCGTTTCTCAAAAGCCTGTAACTATTAAGAAGTCTCTTTTTAGCACTATTTAGTTAAGGACTTCCGCTTGTATTACAAGTTATAACTTATAAGCTTCCGAGAAATAGGCCCTAGGTCGAAAAATTGGACGCCACTGATCGTGTCGTCGGATATGATCGGTGAGAATAAGACGTCTTATAAGGGTCTGTAGTGGTTGGTCTGTGAGTGCAATAGACACTAAGTTCATTGACATCAATTTTTGACATATCCGTCAAAAACCGAAGAGAAAGAATTATGCACTACTTGTACGTGAAAATTTTAAATCTAGAAATAATTCATATTCAGTAACTAGACGTTTTGCTGATATAAAAATCGAGTAGTGTGTACACAAGACATACAGTTGCCGATTTCTAAGAATTAACTTTTGACAGTTATAGATTAATCCTTATTCATACGACGATAAGACTCACCATTTTTCGATAGTCTTAACGTCATATACAGGGTGTTTTTTTTCGACCGTTCAAATTCTACGTAGTGAATGTGTAGGTCATACTGACCAACTTTTACTATGGGGACAAAGTCGAAATCGCGAAAAAAAAATCAGCTGTTTCATACATTTCGGCCGGCGTAATGCCGCCAATTTGTATGAAACAGCTGATTTTTTTTTCGCGATTTCGACGTTGTCCCCATAGTAAAAGTTGGTGAGTATGACCTACACATTCACTACGTAGAATTTGAACGGTCGAAAAAAAAACACCCTGTATATAAGACTCATATCTAAATTGTCATTTTTTATTGAAATCAGCCACTATAGTGTACTAGCTATATTCGCAGTTACCCCAAAGCACCTTATTTATTCTTTTAAGTCGACTAGTTGTTAATTTGTGCTTATATTTAATCTATAAGTATTGCACAACATGTATGACATGATTACATCTATCCTAAAATAGCTCGTATGACTGTTAAAGACATAGCTAAATTAACTCAACAATGTAATTACTATTTAAATTAACATCGAATAATAATAAGGTTAATTATTATTTCTTATACTTAGTTTTAATTGTTATTCACATTTTTATGTTTATGATCGGTATTGTGTTTCCTAGATTATACAATTATTTACAAGTTCTGATGTGATATGTACCTACTTTTAGACGAGTCCACGGAAAGAACATGAATGGTCCTTATGAAAATCAGGGCTTTGAACCTTATTCTGTTAAAAGTATCTAAAGGTGGATTTAGACCAAACGAGCGAACGCTCATTCTATCCCCCACTCTACAAAATTCGTTCGTTAAAGTGCATGCAGACCAAAAGAGCATTCGCTGTTCTATCCCCCACTCTACGAAATCAACGAATCACGTTTCGTGTAACGATCGAATTTCGTAGAGTAGGGGGATAGAACAACGAATGCTCATTTGGTCTGCATGCACCTTTACACAAAACGTGATTCGTCGAAATTCGTTGATTTGCTCGTTTGGTCTAAATCTACCTTAATTTTGCTTTCTCTTCTGTTTGAATTGACTACGTTCTTTTTGAGAAGCATCCTTTTACAATAATATTGATTTACCACTTATTCTTACTCCCCCACGTTTATGAATAAGGGAGTTAGTTTACAAGAATTTTGACACTATTATGTCGTCAACATGTTGCCTTAAATCCATTAAAAATATCTACATATTTCATTTTTTATATATCACTAGATAAATAAATACCTAGGATACACGTAGATAAGCGTTTTTTACAGCAGCAATGTTTCAACAAGAAATCCAAGAATTAAAAACCGGCCAAGTGCGAGTCGGACTCGCGCGCGAAGGGTTCCGTACCATTATCAATTTATTTTTTAAAAAATACAGTTAAATCAACCTACCTCAAAAACTATAGGAGATAATTTAATCAAACCAAAAATCGTTGATAGAGTTTATTAATGTGCTTAACATATATTTTTTTTAGAATTTTATATCGCGTAGTTTAAAAAATAGAGGGGGGGGACACATTTTTCAGACTTTGAGAGCTGGTATCTCGAAAACGATTTGCTTAAATAAAGATAAGATTTATAAACCTTCATATCATTTTCAAAGACCTTTCTATTAATACCCCACACGCTTATATACAACAAAATTTTTTTTTCTATCCCTCAGTTATATGTATGGAGGGCCCCCACCCCAATGGTTTTTTTACAATTTAGTATCATAATCCTGTAGCGGTTCATACAACACATATCCTTACCAAATTTCGTTACTGTAGCATTCATAGTTTCCAAGTAAATCAGCTGTGACAGACGGACAGACGGACAGACGGACATGACGAATCTATAAGGGTTCCGTTTTGCCATTTTGGCTACGGAACCCTAAAAAAGAGTAAAAAAAGTGCGAGGCGAAACGCATCAATAACTATTGTTTTCATATAAAAATATGAGATTGTTTTTTATATTTAAAAAATATGCAAAATGTTTTGTGCAAAAATATTAAAGTTCATATTTTATTACACAATAACGAAAGCGTGAATACAACATACGACGTCAGTGAATGATGGGCAATGCCACAACACAGCACTTTTAAAGCAAATTCTATAAAAACTATTTCATCCAATCTCTTACATATTACGACATCAACTATGGGATTATCTCCACAAAAATACCCTAAATACAATTTATAAATGCAGAAAACCAATAACTGCCAGTAGTAGGCAGGTACGTAATTATTTTGTATTAGAATCAGTACCTACCTAATCTAATACCTTACTTATTTCGGGGTAACTTTGCCCACCCATAAAAACTTCTGATCACAGTGTACGTTTTTAGATAAACAAGAAATATATGATTTACCATTTCAACATTTTTAAGTCTTTAGGGCAAGGAAAAACCATATAAGCAATTTAGTATATTCATCGTGATATTTTCGAATGGGCAAAGTTAACCTCAAAATTTTACAACCTTACTCGCTTATTCATAAAAATAACGATCTCTCTTCAACCGGCTAGATCAAAATCACGATAGTGTTTAGTTTTGTCGTGGAAAATCCAGGCTCTGTCACAGAATAAATAGGAGCAATTTCATTGTAGGTGTGCTAAATCCATGGTTGGCCATCTTCTGAGTCTTCTGACTCAGACCGTTTTCGGTGCGCGCGCGGCATCCCTGAAATCCCGTTGGCTTTTTTATAACTAAGCGGGTATTTTTTTGTAGGATCTGTAGTCTAGTTCTACTACTACTAAGGTGTAGTGCGTCTAGCTCTGTTGGGCTGGATACATAAAAACAGAAAACACTGACTACATCACAGTATAGACAGTGTTTTGTTTTGTCGTGAAAAATCCGGGCTCTGTCACAGAATAAATAGGTAGAAGCATAAATATCATACGCTAAATCCATTGTTTCATATCGTACCAAGTTGCCAACCCATCGTTTTGATTCGCGCTTTTTATGGACTAGGGTTGGCGATCCACTGACTCGGACCTCCTTCGGTGCGCGCGGCATGTACTTGTAACGTTTGAAATCTAGGCTATGTTTATGAATAAGCGAGTTTTTGTGGGATCTGCATCCTAAGGGCTAGTGAACTTGGTGGAGATATCCCTAACCCTCGGGCGCTATGGGCGCTTGAAGTACGTCTCGTCGACGCGACGCGCGAGCGCAAGTAGCGGCGCGTGCTGACGCAGCGTGTCGGCGAGACGCCGGCGCGGGAGCCGCGTCGTGAGCACCGTGAACACGTGACCGAAGACTAGCGCGTCTAGCTCTGTTGGGCTGGAAACATTTTCACATGACCATGGACTCCTGGATTACCATGGTCTCTTAAATGCGATTCAGTTTAAGTTCGGCTTGTCTTTGGGCGTTTACACAAACCGTTGTTGAAATCACCTTGTTATTTAATTTGGTCAAGTTTAACCCGGCGAGAGTGTGGTGAAAAAAAGTTAAACATAAATAAACTCTAAATATATTGACATAAGTCAAACGCAGGGTATGAGATACCCTGCCACACTCCCACCGGGTTAAGGCGTATTTAACTCAGAATCACGAGCTCATCCGATTTTGTTAGGAGAAAAAATATGTCCCATAATTTTCATACAGTTTTCATTCCTTCCATTACGCTACCGCCTTTGAACATCTATGAAAAAACGGTATCGTAATGGAAAAAAACATTTTGGGACATTTTTTTCTCATATTAGAATCGAAAGAGCTCGTAATCCTGAGTAGAACAAGCCCAAACTTGTCCGAATTAAATAACAAGGTGATTTCAACAACGGTTTGTGAAAACGCCCCTTTGACAGTTATTCTATGGAACTGACACAACGCGATTCAGATTAGGTCCTAAACTGAATCGCATTTGTAGATCTTGGTAGCCCCCCTGATACAGGGTTTTATATTTAATAGGATGAGTCGGCTCGACTACTATACAAGGTGGCCACAAATTAATGCAACCGTTGTTTCGTTCTCACTGGCACGTTTACGTTCTACTTACTCGTATTACAAATAAACAGACACATAAATAATACCTATTTACTGTAATAATTATGATACTTTTTTTTAATTATCTAGCTACTGAGAATAGCACATTTACTTATACTATTTGCCAATAATATAGAATAGAATAGAATTGGGTACTAGTGTGCTTTGTCCAAGTTATATTATTATGTAGCTAAGAATGGCTATTTGACCTATTTCTTCGGTATGATTAATGATTATGGTAAACTTAAGGAAATTATGAATTAAGCAAGTGTTCCTGACCTAATGTCTAATCTATATGAGCGCTCTTGTAATCACCGGAACCCATAAAAATACATGATAAGCATCCTATGACTAACTGTATTGACACAATACAATATCTAAGTAGATTACTAAATTCTTAAATACCTACTAATTTACCAAATCTCGCTTTTTACGATCAATCTACGTGTATAAAACACTTACGTGAACATGACTGCCATTCCTATCAAACCGAAATAACTGTACCTCCATTTTCACAAATATATTTAGAAAAAAAACGAAACTATGAAATTTGCCAGAAACAATAAATCATCAATCGAGATCAACTTGGGATCCTCGTAGCGCCTCATTTTTCATCCGCATGTACGCCAGCAACTTGTTCACGCTAATGTCGCTGCAAACAGTCTTCACAGTTGCCGAGGAGTCTACAAATATTGAATTTTTAAGTCTTAAAGCTAGGGCACACAGTTAAATAATAATTTGTGATCCTTATTACTGTGTATGTAAAGTGCAGTGGTGTTTAAACTGCGTTGGTGATGGTACAGTAATGTGGGGTAAGATGAAACGATTTTTCGTTTCATCTTACCTTACTTAGTAATGTCACATATATATGGTACCTTACTTGGTAATGTCAATAATATTTCTTGTTCTTGACTGTCATGAATTTGACTTCATAAAGATTGTAATAAAACATAAAGAAAATATCTCCTGTTTTTAATCTTACTAAGGATTTTCATCGGGAAGTGTGGTACAAGTATTACAAATGACAAGAAAAAAAAACAAATAAAAAAACCTTCAGTATCAGGAACGAAAGTTATTTCGGAAGTATCCGATCCGAGAGTCGAAGGCGTGTCAATTTCAGGCGGGCGGTCTCGCTTGCTATATTCTTGAATACTAAAAGAGAGCAATAGCTTTTTGTTTTCGTACTCTTTTATGTTTACTAGGATTTACTTTTTATTTGGGGCAAAGTTAAGTCGAGATCGAGAAGTACGAAACTGTGTTTAATTAGAAAAAGGACAGACTGAGACAATTTCTTAAAGAAAATTGGTAAAGTAACTCATTAATACAGTAGAACGGATTATAGATATTAGGTACTTTATCGTACATAGTTGTGAATTACGAAATCATTACTTGACAAGCCATTATTAAGTAGCCTAATTCACGTATAGTCAGAATTTAAATAATATAACAACAACATAAACGCTCATTGCAACCAATCCTTTTTAGTATAAAATGATAAACCGTACGTAGTCAAGTCAAGTCAAACAACTACCAAAAAAATTTATAATTACCTCGAATTCTCAACAGAACCAACACTATTTTCAAGAACAACGTCATCCGAGTTCAAGCAAGCTTCATCCTCCTCTAATGGCACCATGAAATCTTCTTCAACCCTATCCAAGTCCTTCGTATCCCCCATTTCTGAGCTACTGAACTCGACGAAGTCAAAATCTTTATCATCAAACTTCTCATATTCCACGTGCTCTAGTATTTTATCAATAATTTCTTTAACGCAGGTGTGAGAATCTTTGTTGATAGACTTTACTTTTGAAGGGGATTCTCGTTTCTCGCATTTGAAGCCTTTGGTGGTAGTTACAGTGGCTGTTATTTGCTTGGTCGGATACGGTTTGAAGTCTGCATGATAAAACAAAGTTTGTTACCGAGGGTTATACTACCGTATCTAAGCCTGGGTAAATTTGCCCAATATGAATACAGAGTGAACAGTAATATGTTTTTCTAACTCTAAACAACTAACAATTAAATGCCCCACAATTTGACAAGTTATTTATTATTTTTTTGTATTTTTTTGGATTTATGTTTTTGTATTTTTTTGGCTTTAGGATATCCGAAGGGATTTTTAAGACAAATTAATGGAATAATTTAAATTACCCCTTCAAATGGAAGTAATTAATATCGGCAATTTTGTCATTTCATGATAAATTTAATTATTTTTATTACATTTATCGTTTTAAATGGCTTAAATAGCCGTTGTCAATTCTGAAAAACACCTTAAATATTAGAAAAAGCCGCAAAAAAAAAACATGCCTAATTTCTATAAGTAACTTGTGGGGCATTCAATTGTTAGTAGTTGTTTATAGAGTTCGAAGAACGTATTACTGTTCACGACTCATGTTTCACACTGTATAAATTTCTACAAACAAATTAATAGTTTACCTCTTGATCACCACGAATATCTAACAACCAAATTTTCATTTTCGTGACGTCATGTCAAAAATTATGCTTTGCTTATTGTGACTATCGAGAGGTGCTCATCGACATGACTAGAAACTCTAAAGCCACTATGTACGGTTTTGTAACTAAAAAAATATATTATTCTGTAATTTCCCTTCGACTTCAAATATACCAGTGTGTGGTGATGCTAATACTAGGGACGTATTCCATAATAAATTACAAGTTACATTATAAGCTGAAGTCTTTTCCCTCTTGGTTTCTAGGGATAATCATTGATTGCCACTGCAGTTGGAAGAACCATGTGGATACTATCTGTAGTAAAATTTATAGTTTCATATATGCACTAAGAAACATTGCGAAGACAGTTTCTGTGCAAGCCGCTCTTGTTGCGTATCATGGCTATGTAAGTTCTATTTTACGATATGGGATAGTTTTATGGGGAAATTGTTCTGATAAAGACCAGGTACTATTAGCACAAAAACGCTGTGTAAGAGCTATATTTTCTTTAGGTCGAAGAGACTCATGCCGACCGTTTTTTATTGAAAATATGATCTTGACCGTTCCATGATGTGTTTATATCTTAGAGGTATCTCTTTTTGTACACAAATACAGATCCCAGTTTGTAGAAGTACAGCAGCTGCGTACCCGTAATATTCGAACACAGTACCTGCATAAATTGTATAAACCTGCTGCCAAATTAGCACTTACGTCCAATAATTGTTATACAGGGTGTTTTTTTTTCGACCGTTCAAATTCTACGTAGTGAATGTGTAGGTCATACTCACCAACTTTTACTATGGGGACAAAGTCGAAATCGCGAAAAAAAAATCAGCTATTTCATACAAATTGGCGGCATTACGCCGGCCGAAATGTATGAAACAGCTGATTTTTTTTCGCGATTTCGACTTTGTCCCCATAGTAAAAGTTGGTCAGTATGACCTACACATTCACTACGTAGAATTTGAACGGTCGAAAAAAAAACACCCTGTATAATGTGCATCACAATCTATAATAAGATACCTGATAGTATTAAGTGTCTCGGATTAAAGTTATTTAAAAATTATGTAAAAAAAAGATTACTAGACAAATGTTATTATAGTATTCATGATTTTTTGAATGATTCTTTCTAATTCTAATCCACTTTATCTTATAAGATTTTGACATTGTTTAATTTATTTTATTTTATAATAAGTTGTATGTATGTACACCTGCAAAGGTAGGGATTGGTGCTCCTACTAAAGTATTTAACTGCAACGACAACAGCAAAATGTGACCCACTTCCACATGCAAATAAATCATTTCATTTCTTTCTAGAGAGACTTCCATTTTTAATATACTGTATTACGTAATGGACCCCAGATTTAAAATTAGGTACACACATCTACAGCTTGTAAGTCTAGTTCTGTATTGTCTTTGCTCCAATGTGCTACAAACGTTTCGGGCAAAGTTACCCTCTTTTTCGGGCAATTTTATCTACATTATACAAACTGTACGGTACGATAAATATATACCCGATAATTAGTAACAAGTTGAATACCCATATTGTCTCCTCCGTGCCCCTCCCACTTCTGGGTGACTCAGTTAGGACGCCGCGGCGTAAAGCATAATAAATTACAAGTAATATTCAATATTACAAGCAGATGTCTCTCTGTCCCCCCAGTTTTAAAATAGTGTACAGCTTGTAAGTTTAGTACCTACTGTATTGTCTTTGGTCTAGTGTGCTATATACTTTCCTGGGCAAAGTTACCCATTATTGTGGGCAATGTTATCTACGTTATACAAACTGTACGGTACGATATATACCCGATAATTAGTAACAAGTTGAATACCCATATTGTCGCCTCCCTGGCCGTCCCACTTCTGGGCGACTCGGTTAGGACGCCGCGGCCGCGGGCGCTTCGGGGCCCGCTGGCACACTTGCGACAACAGCTGTTCCTCTTGAGGCTTTCAACGAGCGTAAAACATTAAGCCCTATTATAGAACTCACTATAACGCAGTTTCTTTTTAAAATATTACAGTAATTAAAAAAAAAGGATATGTTCTTTTAAAAGGTACACCGAAAGCCACGTGGTGGTCCAAAAAGACCTGAAGAACCTGGACATTGATGAAGAGACAACCCAGAATCGACTACTCTAGTGCAAACTGAAAAGGAGACTCGAGCCTACATAAGTGGGACAAGGGATGGAAAAAGAAGAGTTCTTTTAAAAGGCAGTTCGGTAATAATGACATCTATGATTTGCGTATTGTCAGGACTTAACCTTGGTTGATATTATTTTCTTTATAACGCCGGTTCGGTCTATCCTATAAATTTGAGAAGCCTGGGTCTTTGAGGATATTGGGGCAGTAAAGATTTATGCGTTGAATGATTATAAGGAAATATGGCGATGTATAAAAATGACTACTTGTATAATTTCGTCTCAATATAATTTTGACGAAGTATAAAAATATATAACTTAATCTTAATTATACTTATGTTAGACGGAACATTGAACTATTAGGGTATTAAAAATTACGCAAATTGTATTCCTTTCGTCCATTCTGAAAAGTAGACATATTTATACAATCATTGTAGTAATTATATTTCAACTTTACTATATTCAAACGTTTTGAAGTATGGGCTTTTTAATTATGGCGTATACATTTTTTAAAGGGGTAATTTTTATACGTCGTCATTTTTACTTATAGTCAACAGACGCATAAATCGCAATGAACTGTCAAGGTGACATTAGCGGACGTACGTTGGAATTTTGAAAAGCGAACACACCGTCAAGGCCATCTGCGTGATGGCAGCGACGCGCAGCACTAGACGCAGAAGGCGCGGCGGCAGCGCGCGCACCATGCGAGCCGCGCGGGGGCCGCGGTCGCCGAGCAGCGCGCGCGCATGCCCGTACACGAGCGCGTCCAGGGGGGTGGGGCTAGGACGGGGAGGGGGGAGAGGTAGGATAAAGCGTGTATTGGACGGTCGGCAAGGTCAGATTACCCAACAGTAAATAAATTATTTAATACCAGGGCCCGTAATTTTCATGCCGATGACATCAATTTGACGTCACGCTCCATTTAGGGATTTTAGGGTGATTCCAAATAGTTTTATTGTTCATTATTAATGATTAATAATGAATAATAAAACTATTTCGGATCACCCTAAATGGAGCGTGACGTCAAATTGATGTCATCGGCATGAAAATTACGGGCCCTGTTTAATACAAATCGATTATCGAAGTCTGCGGTAGCTACAGCGAACAACAGTCACTTTTAGACACAATAGAAAAGTCATTTTCTGTCCCTATGTCCCTTTGTACGCTTAAATCTTTAAAACTTGGATTTTGATGAGATTTTTTTTAATAGGTAGAGTAATTCAAGAGGAAGGTTTTTATGTAGGTATAGTACCCGTGCGAAGCCGGGGCGGGTCGCTAGTAATACATAAACTTCGAGCATCTGACTTTGTCGATCCAATTATGCTATAGGCATTGGTCCCACCTGCGGGCGAGTAAGCTATGAGCTATCGGCTATAGAAGCGACCAAAAGATAAGCGCTCCGGTGTGAATAAAAAAGACACGGCGACATTTATAGCTCATAGCTGAGCGAGTAACCTTCAACATCGCCGTGTATCTTTTATTTCCACGGGAGCGCTTATCTTTTGTTGGTAATTATAGCCGATAGCTCACAGCTCACGCGCTCGCGGTGGGATCAGAGCCTTATGCCCGCTTTCCGCTTTCGAATATGCTTATTAATAAGCTTACTTGAATAAAGAATAGTTTGACTTTGACTTGACTTGACCACTGCGAGCGGAACGGACTCATTAATGGCTCCGTTTCACGTTCATCGCTCGCTAAGGACTAGTATTCAGTTGACGGCTGCGAGTCACAGCAGCAGTGAAAGTTAAACGGACCCAATAATGACTCCGCTCGGCTCGCAGTGGAAAGCTGGCATTAGGCACTGTTTAAATGTCCGTACGTTATCCTAGCTTGGAACACTCTTGTGAAAAACGTACCTACACGTCCTACGTACTTAATTAAAACCTACAATGGCAGTCACGTTACTCGTTTGAAACGTAATTATTCATAATCTAATATCGTTTTATTCATCCCCCCACTAATATTTCGAAAAATGCAATTGAAAACCTAGAATTCATTGCCGCACAAATAAACAGATAAAATTATCGGTCTTACATTTCCGTGGAATATATTAAAAAAAAACACTCACGTTCCGAAGAAATAGTCCTTATCTCCCAAACGCTGGCTGAGAGAGTTGCAGCATTGGTCCACCTAAGAAAAAATATATTTCAAAAATCTCTAAAATCTTGTTGCATTTTGTTCTGTCCTGTCAACCATAGGTCTAAAGTAAAGATGCATAGTTTGAAAGAAAATATACATATATAGTTGAGTTAGTAAACCCATCATAGAAAGGTGATTTATCTGTGAGAAAAAAAAACAAAATTTTGTAAATTTTACTGTTATTAAACTGTAATTTTAAGAGTAATCCAGGAGAAAAAAAAGTGGACGAGGTATTTCAGTAATACTTATGTCAGCCATTCTCTTGGTCCACTCGTTGCCTGTTGTCTTATATTTAGAACATGTGGCATAGGCCCTATAATAGTTATAATGCATTAAGTCTCTAATCCGCCATGCCGCCTTGTTAACTATTGTCCTATATACTAAATCTACTATAAGTAATTATATCAGCCATCGCTTGGTCTAAGATCTTATCATGCCAGCACAGCCTTAAGCCTCTTGCCGAGCATATTCCGCGTGTTGCCTCTTGTTCTATATTTAGGACATATGGCCCAATCGTAATACTTACATCAGCCATGACCTGGTCTAAGGTCTTATCATGCCAATGCAGTGCTTTGAGCCTCTTGGCGACCATGTTCCGCTTGGTCCTCGTCTGGATCCAGCCCAGCGGCCACGGGTACACTGAGGAGTTGCGGACCTTCGTCACCGCGTTGTAGGTCTCATCGTCGATCCAGGAGATCCAGAGCTGGAAAAATAGAATTTATGTTTAGAAAGGGCTAATGCGTATAAGGTGTGATTTAAATAAAAGGCACCAATAGATACCTCCTGTGTACCTAACGTACAGTCAAGTGCAAAAATAAGTATAGTAAGAATCCGCTAATAAATATGTTACGACGTTCTTTTTACACAGAATCAGAGTGCACTGGGACATATTTTTGAACATTTTTGCACACCTTATTTTGTCTTTGACTGTATCTATCAATATTGACAGTATTGCCGCTCCCACCCAGCCCAAGTGGAAAAACATTAGTAAACATGATTTTTGTTGTTTTTTTTTTTACAAATGTCGCAAATCAATAGTGTTAGAACTGTTTAAATAATATTGTGCTCAAATTCCTCAATACAACACAAATGGTGTCTAACCTAAAAATTGCCGTCGTTTAGAAAACCAGTTTTGTCAATGTAGTCTTCACAACTTCATCTAATTTCAAGTTTCAACCTGACCACACCTGTTAAATACTAAGCTTCTGAATGAAGAGTTGCTAAGTGATTTTTTAGTTTGTTTCTACATTGTTCTAAATAAAGGACACACGGCATTTGACTTACAAATAATTAAGTATCACTAACCTCAGCGTTGACCAGCACGTTGTGGTAAGGCTCACGTAGGCCCTCGTCTCAGGCTTCTCGGTACTGATCCGTTTCTATATTCTCCTAAATAAAGGACACACGGCATCTAACTCACACCAAAATAAGTACCACTGACCTCAGCGTTGACTAGCTGTTGGTGATAATGCTCATGTAGGCCCTCAGCCTTCTCAGTGCTGATCCGTTTCAATATTGTCCTAAATAAAGGACGCCTGGCACCTATAAAATAAGTATTACCTCAGCGTTGACCAGCACATTGGTGATAAGGCTCATGTAGGCTCTCATCTCGGCTTTCTCCTCAGTGCTGAGCCGCGAGCACAACGACACCCCTTTATTAGCCGCGAACTGTGCCACGGGCTCCAACTCTGACACCACGAAGGCTCCGCACTTGATGAACGGCACCCGGCCTGATGGTGACATGAATTCTGCGTTCCAGCGCATTTCCACTTCGAAGGGGAGGTTGCACATCTGCGTACATAAGTAATGTGGTGTACAATTGTGCGTAGAACTATATGGAGGTATTTACTAACAACTTTGTCCATAACACATAGATGGACACTACTTTCATTTAACCGTTAAGTCTACTCTACATCGCGAACGCCTATAGGCGTACTGTCCGGCGAAGTGTAAAGATCTTGAAGAAAATGTCAGTTTAGATTTGCCATTGTTTGCAATGAAGCAGGCGCGGATCCAGGGGGGGGGGGAGGCAATGGGGGCACTTGCCTCACACTGGACTTATGTATTCTTAGGTGGTGTTTTAAGTATATAATACAGTGCCCCCCCCTCCCTCAACGAAGTCCTGGATCCGCGCTTGCAATGAAGGCATAGTGGGAGAGGGCGCTGCAGTCGCACGGTTAAAATCGTCTCTGTATTTTAATTTATTTTTAAAAAGGAAGATATGTGATTTCATGATCAAAAATGTGATTAATCGTGATTATAGACCTGAGTGCTTCATATGTGATATTAATACAAAGACAAAAAAGACTAATAGTGTAAAAAAACAGCAATAAACACTTGTAAACAAACAGTGACTCCACCGGTTTATGGAAAAGTTTTTTAGTTGTGCAAACGTTCGATTTAACTATGAAGTGAGTGTTTCTAAAAAGTGCTAAAAAGATCAATTAAAAGAAAAATAATACACAAAAACTGCAAATAATTACAACCTACAAATCGTTAAGTAACGGTAAATTAGTGCTGCCATCTATCAACGAGTAGAAAAAGGTTCAATTGACAGAACTACTTTATCGACAGAGTCAACAATAGAACTCTAAATCGCCACAAGAGGCGCTACTACCCATACATTGGTGGAATTACGTAAAGCTGCTTTATCGACCGATAGATAGTACCACAACTTGACAAAAGAGGCGCTGCTATTTACACGTACTACGACTAGAAAGTTAGTTCCGCTACTCGCCGCACCGAAATACTCGGCTAGATATCTATTAGCCGCATTCCTATTAAATATGGATCGAAAATGTGACAAATGTAATAAGCTCATTAAAAATAATACCTTCCTGATATGCCACTCATGTCAACAAAACTATCATCTCGAATGTTGCAATGTTTCGGAAAAAAGATTTCTATTAATGGAACCGGAAAGAAAAATAGGTTGGAACTGCGGGCCCTGCCTGACTAAACATACCTATAGTTCCTACTCAAACGATAACGTTACGATACGTCGTCGTGGACAGTACCGAACGATTATAGATACTAGTAACTCGTTCCAACTGTTATCTAGGCTGGACTCAGAAATTGAAGAGGACTCGGAAGATGATCCACCCACATCCGGTTCGGTCCTGAATAGAAGCTGCCCAGAGAAATTGTCAATTTATTCTAAGGTGGAGGAACTAGAAAAGCTAACCGCGGAACTCAAAGAGAAGTTGACAGTTGCCGAGCATGAAATTGAGAATTTACTATCAGAAAACTGCTCGCTACAGGATAAAATAAAGTCCTACGAAGGTAAAGTGAACTATTTGAAATCCTTGAGCAAAACGATAACAAATAAAACGTCTAGAAAAAAATCGAGATCAACAAGGAAAAAAGTTCATAAGCTAAGCTCTAATCAAAGTTATATAGAGTTGAATATACACCAGAAAAATACTTCGCATTCTTTACATGACACTACGATGCATGACAACCAACCCAGTTCTCTAGTGTCACCAATAAATATGCCAACCCATTCCAGTACACCGACACGCCGTAATTTGGATAAAAAAAAAACATAATATTTATATATTTGGTGACGAAAACGTACGTGGCTTGGCAACGAGACTCGTACAATCAAGGGGCGACGAGTTTGGTGTAACAGCGATTATCAAACCACATGCCCCGTCTTCCCATGTACTGAAGAGTCTGCACACTACGCGCGCCATAACAAAGGATGATGTCATCGTATTCTCCGTCCAAAACAGTGAGAGGGATCCGTATAAATTGTTATCGATAATTAGTAATACATTAGCTAAATACAAAAACACCCGAATTGTAATATTAAATATATGTCGGAATTTTAGCTGTACTTATAACAGTGGGATACTTTGTCATGAATTAAAGTTGTTCACAAACTTGTATGAAAACTGCAGAGTTATCGATATTTTGAAAGACAATTTTAATAGCACACATTATATATCCACCTATTTAAATTGGGTCCATTTAAAATTAAAGGAGGCCCTTGACTCGATGTATTTAAAAAATAGTCCTAAAAAAAGTATATATAATGTGATCGAATGTAATGCGAGTGACACCAGTCAAAAAAATGTTCATGGACCTGCAAGTACATTTTTTCGTCCCTAAACTCACACATAATTCTAATTCTTGTCCAAAAAAGTGTGTCAGCCAACAAAATGAGTTATGTAATAACGGTAGTAACACTAACAATATATCAATATTTCACCAAAACATAGGCGGACTATATTCGAAACTGGACATTTTAAACCTTACACTAAAAGAGTTACATGACAAGGGAAAACAGTTCGATGTGGTCTGCCTATGTGAAATTTTTGTCAGTGAAGGTTCTCAGGAAAATATAAAACTCGACAATATGAAGTTAGCAGCGGCATTCTGCCGCGATAAGCGAAGAGGCGGAACCTGTATATTAATTAGTAAATATCTAGACTTCAAATCACTTCCACATTTAACAAATCTAGCTAGTAAATTCTACTTTGAATGTTGCGGTATCGAATTAGTGGACTTAGGACTTATCATTATTAATATATATAGAATACCAAATCAGACAAAAAGTCATTACGGATTATTCCTTCATAAGTTAGATATGCTTCTGGATTACCTTGCATTTCATTTTAAACGGAAAAAAATTGTTGTCTGCGGAGATTGGAACATCGACATGTTAAAAGAAAGTCATGCAGCGAGAGACCTCAAAGACATTTTACATAATTATAATTTCTCTCCGCATATCTTGCAGCAAACAAGACAGGGATCTAGCATAGACCAAATTGCGAGCAACATAAAAAACGTTGTTGTAAATATTCACCACCTTGGACTGTCTGATCACGAGACAGCCCAATCTGTAACTTTCACAACCCTTAAACGTAAAAAAGTGGTGTCTACCTGGTACGAGTACAAGCGAGACTATAATAGCGATAACGTTCGGAAATTTTGCGATTGTATATCTTCGCTTTCATTTTCGGACGTTTTTGATTGCGCCAATGCAACAGATGCATTCCAACATTTTTATGAGCTATTTTGTTTATTTTATAACCTATGTTTCCCGACTATAAGAGTAAAAGTTAATAATAAACCATTAACAAATAATTGGATAACAAGAGGTTTAAAAAAATCGTGTAGGACTAAGAGAACTCTCTATTTTAACCTGAAAAAGTCGAAAGCAAAGCGTCAGGTCCAGAAAAAACAATATAAAAAATATAATTATATTTTAAAAAAATGTATCTTAAATGCAAGAAAAAATAGAAACGCGAGATACATACAGAACAGTAAAAATAAATGTCTTGCGACATGGAATGTCATTTCTACGACTTTATCAGATAGTTCACACGGGAAAGACATATGCTCAATAGAGTCGAATGGCAAATTATTTTCAAATCCTGACGAGATCTGTAACATTATAAATAATTATTTTATAGATTCTACTAATTCTAATAAACCATCATTGAATGCATCAAAGCCTGCTGTGGTAATCAAAAAGAAAACTTCAGTGAATCACGCAACAATGTTTTTGATCCCCGTTACCAGCAAAGAAGTTAATGAAATTATAATGTCCTTAAATAATAGCAAGGCAAGTGGTTATGACGATATAACTACACAAATACTAAAACTATGTAGTTTGCATATATGTGTTCCGCTTGCTCACGTTATAAACATGTCATTTGTGGAAGGAATTTTTCCTGGGGAGCTTAAGCTATCGGTTATTAAACCTTTATTTAAAAAGGGAAATGCCAAGGACCCAGGCAATTACAGGCCCATTGCGCTAATTCCTATAATATCAAAAATTTTTGAGAAGACATTCCACACGCGACTAAGTAGCTTCTTGAAAAAATTTAACGTACTTTGCGCAGAACAGTTTGGCTTCCGTGAAAGGAGGTCAACTGCACATGCCGGTTTTGAATTCGTAAAATACGTAACTGAAAGCATCAATCACGGAACTCCAGTTGCTTCGCTTTTCCTTGACATGACCAGGGCCTTTGACTACGTAAATCACTCGAAACTTTTAAATAAGCTTGAAAGATACGGCGTCAGAGGCAGAGCTCTCGACTGGATTACAAGCTATTTAGCAAACAGAATGCAATGTACAGAGATCAGTAGATTTACTAAAGCTAATAAAACTACTCTGAAACAAGTTTTTAGATCTCAATACAGAGTAAATCATACCGGTGTCCCACAGGGTAGCATTTTGGGCCCATTGCTTTTTATTGTCTATATTAACGACCTGCCAAATGCGACCCATAATAAGGTTATAATGTTTGCAGATGATGCGACTATAATGGTGAAATCAAATGATAGGTTAACTTTTAATCAAGACATAAATAATTCTTTAAATGAGATTATTAATTGGATGGACATTAATGATTTAAAAATTAATATCAATAAAACCAAATATATGCAAATTAGTTCTTACAATTCAAATATTATTCCAGTTACAATTCAGTACAATGGTGAAAACGTCGATGAAGTTGAATCTTTAAAGTTTCTTGGTTTCGTCTTGGATAAGCACCTGCATTGGAAAACCCACATTGAGCACATCTGTAGTAAGCTTAATAGATTTGTGTTTGCTCTTCGTAGACTCAGAGACACTGTGTCGGCGGAAGCAGCGCTGATGTCTTACCATGGTTACGTGTCTTCGGTCCTTGGCTATGGCCTAATGATGTGGGGTAACTCCGTTGATGTTGAAAGAGTGTTTAGAATTCAAAAAAAGTGTGTCCGTATCCTATCTAACGCAAAGTACGATGATTCCTGTGTCCCTTTATTTAAAAAAATGCACATTCTCCCTTTAGCATGTCTGTATGTAAGAGACATATGTATGTTTGTTAAGTCTCACCAATTCTTATTTAAGACACGAGGTGACGTAATGAACAGACCGACAAGACAGAACATAATGACTCTACTGTACAAACCACGTGTTTATAAGATGATATATGGGAAGAATGTGTATAATATGTGTATTGTAATATATAATAGATTACCTGCTGACATAAAATTACTTAATGGAAATAGTTTTAAGAATAAATTGACTACATGGCTTTTAGAGAAATGCTTTTATAATGTTAAGCAATACTTAGATTGCACGTGTGACTGACATTGAGTGGTTTGTTATTGTTATTTATTGAGTTTATTTTTCTGACATTTTCTTATATTTATTATGATCCGTGTTACTTTACTATTTTTTATTTAATATTGTAATGATAATAATGTATTATAATTTAATTTCGCCAGTGCTCTCCACTATTTGCATGCCTAATTTATGGTTGAACGCACTGGACCTTACGTATATTTTGTTATCACATTTTACTGTGTTCGAAGCAAATAAAAATCTTTGAATCTTTGAATCTTGAATCTTTGAATCTTTGAATTTTACAACAAGGAACTGCTGCTGTGCTTGCACATAAGAAATATCATGAATTATTAACTAAATTATTCAATTTGATATTATTTTTTAATTGAAAACTTTGAAGATTTTTAGGTCCATTGTATTTTTCTACAAAGAATAAAATAAAAATACAAAAAAACAACAGGATTTTAAAAACTCATATTGATGCTATTAAAAAATTAGTATTGAATCATAATTGTTTTTTTTTTGCATGTTTGTTTAGTATTATTGCAGACAGACAGTTACATATTGCCTATATCTGGATTTAATAATTGCTGAGTTGTAGACATAAGTGAAAACTGTGAAAGTATCCAAAATATCTCCTTATTATTATTGATTTGTCTGTCAAGTGTGGAAAGTGCACTCTTTGTCAACTCACTTTAAGGAAGGCCTGAACAGCCAGACAGCTAGCATTATCTGGGAGCAGTATCTGTTCCACTTCGTATGGCTGGAACAGTTTCACATTGTCTGGCCATGGTTCTTGTGCTGTAATAATTGATATTTCCATGTTTATCTTGTATTTACCCATTTCTGTATACACTACACCAATCGGAACCCCAGGCGACTCTAGAACCTTGTCAAAATTACATGCAGTACAGAGATTCTTAGTATTCTTACCATTTGATTAATAGCGTAACTTTGACATAGTTCCTGAGGTCCTGAGTGGATTCCAATTAGTTGAGTGTACACTCGCCATCATATATCGGATCGGTCACGGTGCTAAAAATATCTGAACATGCACTCTAACACCAAAACAATAGAGGCTTACTAAGATATTTGTGAGCAACCTGGCCGCTCCCAGAAATCTGATGGCGACTACTGTTTTTCTTTGAATTTTACAGTCATATTTATATTTATAAAGAAACACATGTTTTAAGGGGCTAACAAACAAGGTGATACAGTCGTGGCCAGATAATTAGGAACAAGATTTTTTTTCTCATACAATTGCCTGCAAACAGGGCTTTGCAAATTTGATAATAATTAAAAAAATATTTAACCATTTTTCTTTATTAATATTAGAACTTATCCATGATTAAATAAGATATACTGAGACGTATTGCAAAGTTATAAAAAATACCTAACTTGAAAATTATGGATGACGCCATAGACACTTCAACTTAATTAGGAACGATTTCATACATTTTGTTCTTAATTAGGTTGAAGTGTTTATGGGGTCATCCATATTTTTCAAGATAGGTATTTTATGGAACTTTGCAATACGTTCCAGTATACCTTATTTAATCATAGATAAGTTCTGATATTCATACACAAAAACGGTCAACTATTTCTTAAATTACTTTCAAATTTGTAAAGCCCTGTTTGCAGGCAGTTGTATGGAGAAAAAAATCTTGTTCCTAATTATCTGGCCACGACTGTAGATGAACACATTCACTGCCACACCCATTGTTTCTGAATGAGGAATGAGGCACATGTGCATTTGTGGCAGTGTTAATTTCGTAAGGGTTTATTGAGAAGGGGTTACTATACCATAAACACTAAGGGCCTGTTTCACCATCCATGAATTAAACATATCTGACAGATGTATTTATCCGAGATTGTGAAAAAAGGTTGTAAATGTAATATTATAACATGTATCCTGCCTTTAGTGTGTAAACCATTTTGAGATTAAAGACAAGTTATTCGGATAACAGTGTTGATGTTTCTTTGTTTCATATTATAAAAAATAAGTAAAAATTAACCTCATAACGCTCAACATCCTATTTTTAGGACTTTTATTAGTAATTTTTTGTATGTCCCAAAATGAAAAGTGAAATGTCCTTTATTTAGGACACTCGGTTATTACTTAATTCATGCTAAAAATAGAATGGGCCATATGAGGTTTAGTACAACCAACATACAGCCTTTCAAACATTTAAAAAAGAAAATGTCCTTGAGGAATCACAATATCACAATGATTATTGGCTTATTTCAACTGATAGGCTTTTCAATGTAAGGGTGAATATCACAATCCCATTTTGGTGTCAGAAGTAGAATAACCTCACTTTTATAGTATGTAATAGAAAAAGACATAAGTTATTTAGTATTTGTATCAATAAAGTTAACACAGGGCATCTACATCAGATAAAACAATAGTTGGGGAAAATCCTGTTTTGTTGCATTACAGGTTGAACGAAAAACACTTTAGAACCACATTAGAAAACCTTTGTGATATTAAAGGTTAAAATGTACAGGTTATGTTCTATAATAATGGTTACCAGTTTACATAAATGTGCACAATAATATTATCTTAAAATAGAAAGAAAATCATGTTAGTCAAATGCACTTCCACACGCACAAACTCAGACTTGTACCAAAATTAAATGGATCTCCGTTTTTCATTTTTAAAAGCTATAGAAGATAAAGCCGGCCAAACTCGTAACAGCACAGAATTATATCAAAATAGGGCGCTCAGCATCTATAAATAAACAATTGTGTCATACAAACAACACAATATTCTAAGAAACAAAAATTATGTAATATGAAAACGTGAAACTTAAAATTGCAACTAACTATTACTTACCATTAAGTGATGTAATAATGGAATCTTTAAGATCGAATTCTGGCATTTTTATGAATAATACGTATAACTAAGAAACAGTTATTATATTGGATTAACAGAAATGCAATTTCATTAATTAAAATAAATGCACAAATTCACATTCACATTAGATTTGTCAGTTCAGTTGACAAGAGTAACATGGCAGTTATGACAGCTGAAAAGGAGTACCAACACAACAGTGTAGTTTTTTTTATCTTTAAAGCTGTGTATAGACACAATGCAGGCCTACTACCGCGCGAAATTCGGGAATTTCGAAGATTTTTCTCTGTTACTCAAACGAAGATCAATAGAGTGAGAGAGACAAATCCTCGAAATTTACGAATTCCAGTTTTCACGGTAGAGCCGCAGTTGTTCTTGTCTTGTGGTCCATCGTCCTAGTAGCGTGATCCTAGGCCTAGGCTAGGTAGCTCATTCTGGAGGCTAGTTGTGTTTGATAGCAACTCGCGGCCGTATCGTAGTCTCGTATTTTTGGCTGTATTGAAAAAAAAGACGATTAGGCGCAAAAAACGTAGCGAATTGCTGTCACACACAAGATGTCCTAGAGCCCTGTACAACCGAAGCGAAGGCCTTTATGGGGCCGCAAGCAGTGTGTCAGCTGATTTCCCAAAGCGAAGTGCGGCGCACAACAGCCAGCCGTAAATTTACTTGCTTAGGATTATGATGGAAGCTGGGGACGTGGGGACAATGTCATTCATTACCATTATAGTCACCATTCGCATAGTCTTAGAGTAGAAAAGTGCCCGTATGTTAGCTCTTACCAGGGAGAAAGGGACCTTTTCTAAATAGTTAATGCGAGAAGGTACTTTCGTATGTAGAGTAGCTAACGATAATAAATAAACAACATCACGTCAATCTATAGAAATATTTTTGGTAATTTTTGCTAATTCTGTACGATCCACTACTTGTGCTTATCGATTAAAAACCTGAACAGTGAACTACTACAAACCTGAAGTTTATTTAATTTTTACTCTTGAATGAGCCCCCCTTGTATTTGGTAGAGATACTGTAGGTTCCGGGTTCAAAGCCCAGTTAGGGCATTTATTTATGCTAATCTATCTCCGCTCATATCGTCGCTTAGTAATTTACCGTCAGACTAGGTTGATTTGTGTATGATTGTCTCGTGATTTTTATAAGTATAGTTTGACTTACCCATAAGAATAACTTTTTTATAGTTATCGCTAGGACAGGCAATTTTGTTACTGTTCAAATTTTCTCCAAAACCTGATTCTTCATCATCAAAACACATAAATGGTTTTTCAACATTTTCAGATCGATTAGCGCCGGTATCGGTGGAGATATTTGTCTTTGAATCTATTATATGATTGTATTTTTGAAGAATTTGTTCGCTTGTTATGCTGTGTGGCGAATTAGAACGTGAAGCTCTAGCAGAATTTAATACCCGAATTGAAGCGCGAGACTGTTTTAGTTTTGCTTCTGCTAAATTCATTATAATTTTAGTAAATATAGTTTGTTAAAATATTAGGTGGTTTTAAATATCAAGGTAAAATCAAATAAATGTCGAATACTTTTGATACACGTTTGTCAATGTCAGCAGTGATCAGTTGATCACGTAATCGGTTGCATTCATGCATGGTGGAAGTAAACAACACTTCATGGATCTATAGCTGGGTCGCGTTTTAAAAAAGACATTTTACTATTGTAAATTGTAACTTTATAAAATCTGATCCCAGATTTATTAGGCCGGCCTAAGGCGACCGGCTTAGCGGAAAACCACACGTGCGAGAGGGAGTACCCATATCGACATCCAGCTCCAACTCATGGATTCGCTCGCCGCTGGTCGCCTTAGTTAGGCCAATGTCGTGGCCGGGCTTTTTTAATTTTTTTACACACTCGTAAGCATAGCGTCAGAAAAAACGATGAAAATTTGAAAACAATATTCCATTAATTATTTACATCATTTCGACAAGGTTTACATGCGAATACATTACATGTTTAATATTTACCATAGCCATTTAATTTTATCTAACAATTATTAACGAAGATAACCTGTTATGTAGATACTAGATAGATAACAATTAATGTAAATGTATTTGCTACGCCCATCAGGGTTCATGCTACATATGTTGTTCATGAGTACAATTAATAAATAATTGATAAATGATAAATGAAGATGTGAACCTTCTGCCTATACACGCCCTTAAATATAATAATGGCGGCTTGCATTGTTTAGTGACTACTGTCAGTCAAGTCAAGTGAATTTGTCAAGTTGTCACGCAAACGCAAAACGCGAATCTTAGGAAAGCTATTTAAAATTTAGCGATTTATTACCTTAATTAGTTTTTCCGCGAATATATAAGAAAAATATATAAACCTAGACCATGGCGGACGTACTTGATATCGAAAATTCTGAGGAATTTGAAGTCGACGAAGACGGTGAACGTAAGTCACTCATTTGAATATTCTTTCTCCTTATTACTACACAATATGTTTAAATTTAAACACAGTCGGTGCTTATAATCAAATGCATTTACATCAAAATCTGCTAAACGAAATAAGCAATCATTGTTAAGGTTATCGGAAGATTAGTGTTTATATTATAGGTTATGTGTGATACTTAACATTTAGTTTTATCGTCTACATGTTGATGGACAAATACATTCAGGATCCAGAATATCGGTTTATTTATTTTAATCATTACAATAATCGCCCTGTAATGGTTAGGATCACCTTCTTTACTTTTTAATATGTATGGCGCCAAAATTTCAGTCGCAAAGTTTATGCGTATCAATGTAATTTACGAATTTTTAGAACATTTACAGCTTTTTAGACATTATCGTTTTTCTTTTACTCTAATTCTAATAAGCTTGGCTTCTAATTGATATGGTTATTAATGTTGTTATCAGTCTATATGCTTCCCTTTCTCTTCAACTGGAAAAAAGAGCCAGTCAAACGTGTAGTTTGAGTATATTCAACCTTACAAATAAAACCTATTTTGTCAATTCCAGAGGGAATTGCCAGATTGAAGGAGAAAGCGAGGAAGCGTAAGGGCCGTGGATTTGGAAATGAGGGGGGCTCTGGCGGGGCTGCCGAGCGTGGCAATCGAGGAAGGTTTGTTGTCAGCCATTTTTATTAACCCTCCGCATATGAGGTGACCAATGTTTATATGATGTTTCCATACATTTGGGGTCCGGTATACCACACCTCTTATGCTGAGGGCTAACCCTTTAACTGACCTCACATTGTCAGCATTAACATTCAGGTTTATGTGACATTGGTGATTAAAGATGAATGATATAGAAGAACATCTAGTTAATACCTGTTTTATTTTTGGCCAAATTTAAAACTACTGTATCCTGTGGAGGAACCATAGACACTGCACAATTGCACATGGCCAGTGAAGTGGAGAGCTATAGTTTTGGAGACCAAGACTCATTGTGCATTGTTTTTTTAGATTTCCATTAAATTTAAGGGAAGCTTATTTAGGTGAAATATAATTAAACTGTTGGTGTATCCTGCAATTCTTATTAAAAATGATTGGTTTTTCAGACATTCGTGAGTACACCTTTAAAAACCTTAATATTTTGAACATTATTGATATACTTAAAACTATATTTAAAAAGCAGCTTAGCAAGAGTTATAAGCTTTATTAGTCTATTAATTTATATATTATAGTTTGGCTAGGGTGTTACTAATTTGAGACAGAGAAAATCATACCACTGTTTTTATGCTAATGTTATTAACTCAAAAAAGGAGATGCTCCTAGTTTTTTCTACTGTTATGGCCAAATTTGTTATGCTAGGCTATATGCTTAGAAAGATGTGCCATTTGTGGCCTAGAAGTGCAGGTTGTGAGTTACTTTCGCCTGTAACTGTTGGATCTCAGAACTTGTTAGTATTAGCTACTTTTCAGTGAAGGTAATCGGCACTTAATCAATATTCCAACCACTTCTCAGTTCATAGTGACCCTGCCTCTGAAGAAGATTTCAGTCCATGCAAGGGCATTTTTATGTATTTATTAAAAAATATGACTTCCTAAGATATAGTTGTTTCCATGTATTTAAGTATCTATGAACTGTATAAATTGTCACTTCTCCTTAATTGAGCTCACTCCACTAATGAGACTATGCTACTCTGGGACTCCAAACGCACTAAAGGACGCATTTGGCAACCTGAAACAAATGCTGAGTTTTGTGGAGGAGATTGGTTGGATGGTCAGAATAGTGCTACCTCGCTACCACACAAAAAAGGCATGATGGAAGTAGAGTTGCGGAAAAAGTCCGGTTAAACTAACCAACTGGAGCTACGATAATTTGTGATTCTTTCACAAATTATGTCCACTGCTGAACATAGGCCTCTCCCAAAGATTTCCACAATGACCGGTCCTATGCCACCCACATCCAGCGGACTCCTGTGACCTTCACCAGTTCATCAGTCCACCTTGTGGGGGGCCTTGATATTTATTATCAATTAATTCCAGGTACGACAGCCTGGCACCCGAGGGGGACGGAAACACGCCGGGCCCCCAGCGCTCCGTCGAGGGCTGGATCCTGTTCGTCAGCAACGTTCACGAGGAGGCACAGGAAGAGGATATACAGGTAATTCATATCCCCACTTTTAACCTACTTCAAAACAGGGGGAGGTTCTCAATTCAAACCAACTTGGTGCCAACGTGACCATCTCATATCTCAAGCTTATACACGTTCATATAAAAAAAATTGCTAATCGGTTCACAATTCTCTAGATATGAAGTAAAATAAATCTTAAAAAAGTTGTCAAAATCATAACCTGCTCCTTTTTTGAAGGTGGTTAAAAAATAATTATTCACTTTGTAAAGTTCATTTACAGTAAAGTCTCTGCCCACTAGACCGTACCATTCCATGACCGTAGCATGAACGTATCACACTAAAAACTATTCTTTGTATTGAAAAGTATGAGACTGCCCATTAGGACGTTCCAGCGCTGACCAACACGGTTTCATACTTTTCAATACAAAGAATAGTTTTTTGTCTGATACGTTCATGCTACGGTCATGGTATGGTACGGTCTAGTGGGCAGAGACCTTTAAGTTGACAATGGCTTTACTTTTTTTTGTGTTATGGGCTTTTCTTTGAGCGTTTCAACCGTCGTGACTTCGGTGGCAACATTATTACCCGATTTCCGCGGGCAGGTATCTCATTTTTTGGATATCTTTGTAGAAGTCAATTACGTCTACCAATATATCCAAATCATCCATCTGTCACAGGATTCGTATGATAACTTGATAAGGCTGCCACCGAATTCACAGCAATGGAAACGCTCGGAGAAATGTCCTTAACCTTTTCCACGCCAAAGACGTATATATTGGCACCGCAAGTTCGCCGCCAAAGACCGATTAATCAGTCGTCGACCACATACAACATAGAACCTACATGGGTAAATCAACTTTTTTCTGTCTGTTATTGCCATGATTACGGTCACCTGATTCACGTTGGTTTTATGCAAAATTATGCTACTTAAATTAGGCAAACATGCAATTTGTGCATGTCTGTAGGTAGCCCATTAAGGAAAGGCCTTATTAACACTAGAAAAATGTATGTTTGCATAGTTTAAGTAGCATAATTTTGCATAAAATCAGCGTGACTCAGGCGACCGTAACCATGGCAATAACAGACAGAAAAAAGTTGATACACCCACATGCACGGGCATAAAATTTTAATTCAGTTTTGTCATTTTGATGACATGGCGTCCGAGTGTCAGCTTTAGAGTTTAGTATTTGACGTGACGTCGAAAAGGTAATAGACCTAATATTTTTGTCCAGAACCAATTCTCGGAGTTTGGCGAGATCAAGAACATCCACTTGAACCTGGACCGGCGCACTGGCTTCCTCAAGGGCTACGCTCTTGTGGAGTACGAGACTTACAAACAGGCTGCAGTAAGTATCAGCATACAAGGTGCAATTTTAGTGGTTGTACTCCTACCCCGTTTAAATGTTCAGTATCGTGTTCTGGTTAGGAAAAAGACAGAAATGATTTTTTTTCTCCCAAAATATTGATTTTCAATGCAGCGTCGGCAAATTTGAAAGCCTGCCCCATACATTTTTATCTTATTTAATAATTTATGTGACCATGTATGCAAAAATTATAATGTGAATCATGAATCAATATTACTATTAATTACTCTGTAACTCGGCAGACAAACTACTTTCATGCAAATTTAAATATAAGTATGTATGCCGAGTTACCATTACAATAAATGAAATGAATCGTTTATTTGCTGAATATGGGTTTACACATAAATATACATATACTATAGTAAAAGTGAAGTTTTAGTTACGTTATTAACCTGTCTGGTTGATTCATTATTTTTCGAATAGTAAATGCTTTCTTATTGGGGTTTTTCTTGAAACGGTATATAATTTACAAACCGCACGAAAAAAGTTTATTGGTCCAAATAATGAATCATATAATGCTCACTCACATGCTCAGTTTGTCACTTAATTTCCCAGTACATACTTAGCGGTTTGCTAAGTTAAGAGACGGTTATTAATATGGGGGTTAGCCTATAGTTTCATTTCTGCTCTTATTTATTCTGTGACATGCCTAAAAATGTATCAATAATTCGGCCAAATCACGCTAATGCGAGTTTTGTGAGAACTCACGATTAGGCGGGTCCATACTGCGTTAGCTGCCTTGTCAGGATACTACTGCTATAAAATATAATGATATAAATATCCCATTTCATGAACAGAGCGCCCGCGAAGCCCTAGACGGCGCAGACATCCTGGGACAAGCAATCTCGGTCGACTGGTGCTTCGTCAAGGGCCCCACTAAGGTGCACAAGAAGAGGCGATAGTGTCACTCGCATCGAACAACAGTGGTCCTTATAAAAAGGGTATAACTGCAGACATTTTGGAAAACATTTAAATATTTTCTTCAGTTACAGGTAAATACACCAAAGCTGGCACGAATGGAATGAATGAAATGAATGACATCTATCATTGTGTGTATGCGGCCGTGCTATACCAACCTGTATCTACTGTCATTTTGACATCCACACATAGATACATTCTGTCACTTACTTGATCCAGCTTTGGTGAATTTACCTGTACATGCGTTCGGTTTAGTGTATACAGGTTGTCTAAAAATAGTGCATTCCCGCTGCGAGGTTTTGAAAAAAAAGTTCTAGTTTCAGAAGTAGTGGTTCTAAGTAGTTATAGCAGGGATGGGATACTAGGGTTGCCACCCGTACTATAATATATAGCATCTTACTATATTGTACTCGTCTGTACTATATAATTTACAATAGCGATATAGTACGTAAAATAGTATATTTTTATTATATCGCCAGCGGCTTCAAATTTGTGATTGTTTGGAATTTTAAAACTGTTGGAATAAATAGGTGTACTATTTTTTTCCTCACTTTTCCTGTAAGTATTATATTTTTTTTAACCCTTAAATGCATGACCTTGAAAAAGATTTATTCAAATTTGAATTCTGACATGTTGTCAATAGGGTTGAAAGTACATGATGCATATATACATCACTATGCATTTAAGGGTTAAACATTTTCATAAAAATACTATTTTGTCTTATAAAAAAGGTGGCAACCCTATCGGATACCGGTTTTTTTTTTCATACAAAAGGAACGGTTCTAATTTCTCTTTTGGTATATAAATTATTTGTTAATGGACTCATTAAAAAATACCATGTAGTTTATATTGAGATCTACATAAAGAGTGTTAAACATTTAAAATATTGAGCTATTTCGAGATTTTCTTAAAAACCATTTCCTCCGATCCATTAGCTATAGTATCAACTAGTAGGTAAATACGTATTTAAAAAATTGACCCTTCTGAAACTTCCAAGCCTCCTACGGAACCTATTCCGAGTTCCAAACCTCACAACGGGAATGTACTTAATTTTTGGCCACCCTGTATACCTTGCACATTGCACTTGAATTAAACTTATGCCGTTTTCACAAGTCTCTGGGATTTGTATCCCTTTTCGTTAGGACCACAGTATTTATCATTATCTCTCTGAGGCAGTGTGGTATCTATAAAATAAAAAATATTTATTACCAGATACCAATTCCTTAGAGGTATCTTTCTAACTAGCAAAATGTTATATGACTCAAAACTGTTGTATGAGTAAGCAGTAATAATAATAATATAGGTACTTTTATGGCGAAATATTATTTAATGTGACTCTGTAAAGGTCATGTTTGATATTTTTGAGTGCTTGAGTATTTTTGCACTTTATACACGATCAAAATAGAACTAATTATCTTTGAAAAGTAAAAAAGAAAACAATCTTCAAAATTCATAATTAACAATGTTTTTATAAGAATTATAAGTGCATTTTGAGGTCTGAGAATGCAATCTTTATACCATTTGACAAAATATACCATGCTCTGGTAAACAAATTATTTTCGAAATAAAATAATTAACACGTTCGACGCCGGTGACACAGCGTGTGTGACCAATAAAATCTGATTCCTATGCCAGTAACACACATACGTGATCAGAGTAACCTTATTCTTATGCCACTAGCATAAATCAAGTTCTTCCTCCTATGCCAGTGCCATAGAAATACGAACGTTTTTGACACAAGTGCTGTGTCACTGGCATAAGAGTACAATCTGTTCGGTCACACATGCGTGTCACTGGCATAGGAGTTCTTTCAAATAATTTCGATCGGCATAGTATTAGTGAAACAGTACTGGAGGCGAACGTGTTAATATTGATAGTTATATGACATCAATGCCAGTTAGCGCTATGTGACGCACTTTAATATAATGTATTGTATGTATTCTTATCTGTAAGCTTGGTTTGTCGGTGTTCAAAGTGCTTTGCATAACGATTCCCTTAGACTTTAATATAAATATAAGAGATATTTCTAATACTTGTTTCATTTATATTCTTCCTTACATCATCAATCATCCCATACAACAAACATCATCAACCTATCTCAGTCCACTGCTGGCCGTAGGCCTCTCCAATTAAATATGCGTATAGACGCATTAGGAGGAAAATCGTCACGCTTTCGCACATTATAACAACTCCACGCCAACGCGGCAGCAACTCTACTCACACTTTCGACGAGTAGGTAGTCAACTGGTTCATCCACCCGATGGTCACTAATGGACAACGCGGCGTGAACAAGTGGGCAATGAAAATGGTTGCTTGATACACGTCAGTCGCAAACGCATGGTCGCCGCGTGGACAACGTGTGGCCAATGCATGACCGATGAGTCGGGGTTGGCCTTTAGTGTACAACGCGTAGACCACTCGTCGTACACTACTTTGATATCATTTTTCGAAATGAATCCTAGTACGTAAGACATAGGATTTAAATTTCAATATTTGGCATAGAGTCGAGTCGCCGTTGAGTCGTTATAATGTGCGAAGACCTGTAATGTGTCCACTATGATGACGCTGCTGCCCATCATCAATCAAATCAAAGAATGGTCAGTGACACTTCAATCCGTTAGTCGACTCTTACGACACCCGCGGGAAGAGTTGGGGTGGTGACAAATGTATTCTTGCTGCCGTCACCACACGGCATGCATCTTTCGGCTGTTATCAGTTATCACATATGTGAACTTTTCGGAATGTATGTCTATAGCATGGATTTAGAATATGGATTTGACAACGTAATAATAATAGCAAGAACGAAAGGGATGGTCTTATGAAACTTTTTACTAGTGGAAGTGAAAAGGAACGATAATCGTCCGTCCTTATCACTGTGCCACTATTTTTTGTGTGTGTGTGTGTTAGATGAGATGCTAAGTCTAAGTGCCACACACACAAGTATCTTCTTAGTAGTAAGTGACTATGTCTATCCCTCTTAGTGGCACACTATGTGCGGCCCCTCGGTCTATAGTCATACGGCTCATAATCGTTGACATATTTTTGAGGATGATCGTATAGTCGCCATCAGTGGCCTATTTCACCATAATTACAAGTGTGACAATTGTAAAATATCAGTATCACTGTTACTGACGTCACAGGCCTCCGTAGGCTACGGCTACCGCTTACTATCAGACGGTCCATGTGCTTGTTTGCCACCAACATAGTGCCATAGCCCTCGTTTCACTCGGGCTCCAACTTTCACCCTCGCCGAAAAAAAGTATTTGCACGTGTAGGGGACGATTTTTTTCATAACAAACAAGTGCGTCAAAAAGAGAAATTAGGCGCGCGCGAAGCGTGCGCAAAGTTCCTTTTTGCGCACTAGTTAGGAAGAATATTTTAACAGTATAAATGCAAATTCAGTTCTAGGTTATCCTCTCATTATAAAGGTGAAGATTTAAAAAAGCTGGGATTTGGATTAAGAAAAAAAAAATATTTCATTGTGTAATTTTTATTGTACAATTCGGTACATATGGCGGACCTAATACCTAAGGCATTCTTTACCAGTCAACCAATGGGCTAAACAGAAAGAATAATGCGATTTTTAAGAAATCTAGTTTAATTTAAAACTTAATATTATCAGTACAATTTTATTTCGCGTACAGTCGCCATCAGATATATCTTAGCGTCCGGGGCGCTCAAAAATATCTGAACACGCCTTTAACGTTAAGAGTGTTATGACAATAATGGCGTATTCAGATATTTTTAGGGTTCAGTAGCCAAAATGGCAAAAACGGAACCCTTATAGTTTCGCCATGTCCGTCTGTCCGTCCGCAGTATAACTCAGTGCCCGTTAATACTAGAAATCTGCAATTTGATACAGGTATACATATTAATCACGCCAACAAAGTGGTACAATAAAAAGAATTTTTAGATTTTTTTTCGGTTACGTTAACTGGTGAAGGGGGGATGATTTTTATGTGCTGTAATCCTAGTGTGGAGTATCATTGAATAGGTCTCTTAACCCATTCAGCGCTAATCACGCAGCGTATGCGTGATTTTGCAACGCCGCTTAGCCACTGATCACGCACATGTTGCGTTATTTTGTTAAGTCGATTATCTCCATCATTTTTAAACTTATGGACTTAATATTGTCCATTTGACATAGTTAAAACATGAGGCTAAAATACCTTATACATATATTTGGTATATTATTCCTGTATTCTACTTTTTATAAACGCTAAACAAAAAATAGAGAATTCAAGTTTTCGTAAATATTTTTTCATTATCTAACAACTGTAATGAGATGTAAATAAATATTAAAATGCCATATTACCATTTCCAGACAAAATATGACTATTTACGGTACTTTAGAGAATCACGCCAACGTGTTGTGATTCAGTGGGCGAAGCGTGTTGCATTTTGAGCTCTACTAGAATTACGAAACTCAAAAAAATATACATATTTAATATGGACCTTAGCCCGCGCAGGTAAGGTTTATTTTGGCGTGATTCAAAATGGTGTTTATATTCTTTGTAAGATTATAACGACTTTACAGTGGTAATAGATGGCGGTATGCAGAATTTGTTTCTAACCAGCGAAATTACATGTATGTTATACCGAAATATTTAAGTTCGTAAATAATATAAGGAGTTTGCGTAAGGTATACAAATGTTTGAGTTTTAGTGAACAGACAGATCTAGTGTATTTATTTAGATGTAGGTAAGTACATGTACACGTACAGGTATTATAAAAATACTTCAAATAAAGTTTTTATACTTGGAAAAACGGAAACTTTTTCAGCGTAAGTACATTATTTACTAATATACACACGGTTAGGTAGGCAGGTACAGTGAAAAGGACCGGGTTAGAAAAAATGCATTAAATAAAAATACCGATGTAATTGCATTTGTTTGACGATGCAAATATAGATGTATGCTTCAGTCGATAAACACACCCAAATGTCCTTCCTTATCTGTATGAAAACAAAATAGATACAATGGATGGCGGTGACTTTGTTAACGGTGTAAATTTAAAAATAGAAATTTGCGGCGACTTCAAAAGGTCCTTATCAGTTTAACCTTCCGATGTAGGCAGTTAAAGTTGACGACTGGTACAAGACAATGGAAACAATGGATGGCGGCTACTTCTAATGAACCTTCTAATAAACCTTTCAACAGATAAATGAAATTCACACGCAAAAATTTCAAACAAGCGAATGCGAGTGCACGTGGTATTTCTAGAATTGTACGTTTGTTATCGGTCCTATCTTTGCAAAAAAATCTCGTTAGAGAGCTCATCAGATAAGCAAACTAATAAAGCTAGTCATTTGACTCTACTATTTCACTATTTCAACAACAAGGCCAAAATTTTTTTTAAATTAAACATAGTAACAAATTCACCTTCATTTTTCAATTAATTTAGTTTTGCATGAAAACTAGGCCATTAAGATAGGATTTTGGTGTTGTTATTTGCTAGTACAGGATGTTAGCTAAAAAATAACATGATAATTAGGGTCATTGTCAGATTTAGGTTATCGTCTTTTCGGTGGACATACCTAAAGTTAAGGAATTCCTGTACTAATTTCGGGATAAAACAATTAACGGTACAACTAGGTTCCCCGGTCTATAGCCCTATGCAATCAAATCGTAACAAAGATTTATAAAAGCTGTTAACTTTTGACCACCGAGTGGACAACTTTTGTTTTTCGGACTGACAATGACCCATTACAGTTATACCTTAAGTACTTTAGGAATTACAAGTGCTCAAACATGCACCAAAAATGTGTTTTTGTTTTGTAGGAAAGGTAAGTGGCCGCCTTCCATCCTTCCAGTGCATGTTTGAGCACTTGTAATGCCTAAAGTGCTTAAATGATAACTGTAATTATGGAGTTATTTTTTAACTAACATCCTGTCACCTAGTTTTCATAAAATGAAGGTGGATTTGTTAATATTTTTAATTTAAATAATTTTTTTGGCCTTGTTGTGGAAATAGTAGAGTCAAATGATTAGCTTTATTAGTTTGCTTATCTAATGACTTCTCTAACGAGATTTTTTTGCAAGGCTATCCTTGCAAAAAAATCTCGTCCTATGACCGATAACAAACGTATAATTCCAATACCACGTGCACCCGTATATGTCTGTTTGAAATTTCAAAATTACCGTCATTTAATTAACGTTGGATCAAAAAAAATATGTTTATCGATGAAATTGATTGTAGATTAAGCCCTTAAAAGCTCCGACACCGCTAAGCAAACACCCTGTATAAAGTTAACTACATCACAAGTGAAATTGTGTTGACCATTTATACTCTGAGTCTGAGAGGTACTTATGTTGGTTATAATCAGAGATGGGCATTATTCGAATAATTTTTTATCGGAATAATTATTAGAATAAACAATAATTCACGATTTCTTTATTCGGGAATAATTTAGTCACGAATGAATGAATGAATGAAAATCAGCCACGAATGAATTATTCTGCTAGTTTTTAAATGACGAATGATTTATTCGTTATTTTCATACGAAGAAATCTACGAAAAACATATTTTTTCTGTTGCATTATATTAAATTAAACAACATCAAGCATAATATTTAACATAAATAGTGAATACTGTAATTTGCTCTAAGTTCTAGCACGCTAAAGAATGTTAAGGGTTAGGGGTAATATATAAACCCAGGTAGTAAGTATAATTAGCGAGACAATGGGTTAGTCATACACAAAGTAACTTTCTATTAGCCTAGAAAGAGACGGGTATTATTTATGAGCGAGAAACCCGTTTTTTCTTATCAGTTGCATGCTTCTGGGCGAATTCTAAATTATAATAAATCCATGTTGATCCTAAAATATGTTTGCACTTTTTTTAATTATCCCTATAATAGATACGCCAAATGCAAACCCTAACCTGAAACCTTTTTCGTTAGTTTTTGCACGTGCCATATAAGTATTACATCTTCGCCCGGAAGGACTTATTTTCTAGCAAACAATAGAAATTATTAGTAATCATGTTCACAAGAAATAGTGCGGAAGATATAAGAACATTATTTGCAATTTAAGCGCAAAAAAATGTATCTACGACATCTCATGAGAATCCTCAAAATTTATCAGTACTTATACTATATTATGCATGCATCATACATTTATAAACCTTTCTATTGAATAACTACTATGAAAAAAACGCATCAAAATCCATTGCGTATTGCGTAGTTTTTAAGATCTGACCATATATAGGGACAGACAAGACTGCAGAAAGTTACTTTGTTTTAGTAATTATTCGTGAAAATTCATTCGACGAATAAATTATTCGCGATTAAATTATTCTACGAATAATCTATTCGAATAAAAATAATCATTCGACAATTTCATTCGTCATTCGCGATGATTTTTTTTATTCTTATTCGTTATTCGTCATTCGAATAAATTTTGCCCATCTCGTTATAATTAGGAACTTTTTTGTGAGTACCAACCCCGATATCACAAAAATAAATCATCTGTTAAGTATAAATTGTGCAGATATGATTGAAATTTATAAAACAGCAGACATTGTTTCGCGGTGACAACTTAGAGTGTAAATAGCAAATAAAATATCACCCCGTCAGATATTTATTTCAACAAATAAATGTCTTACAAACGTTTATTAAAAAAATTCATTGGTTAAAGTAATTTCGGGCATAACGCCATCCAATATATACAACATCACGGGCGCGCGATACTGTGCGCCGCCGAGCCACTGAGTAACGCAACTTGTGCGTGACTCTGCAATGGCAAGTTTGAATGTATGGTAGCGCGCCGTACTTCGATCGAGAGTTCGAGCGTCGCCCTGAATGGGTAAATAATAAGGGTCTTGAAAGAAAGTTTTTTTCTAATGTCCATATTTTCGGAGATAATCGCTCCAGAAGAAGAAACAAATGTGTCCCCCCTCTAACTTTTGATCCGTAGGTCCAAAAAATATAAAAAAAACCGGTCAAGTGCGAGTCGGACTCGCGCGCGAAGTGTTCCGTACCATTATCATTAAAAAAATACAGTTAAATCAACCTATTTCAAAAACTATAAGAGATATAAAAAAAAAAAAAAAAAAAAATTATATTTTTTTATTTTTGGTTATGTGTGGTTGCATTAGTGCGTACCATACCTTTTAGTTAAGCATAAAATGGATTTATCTGTGAGTTCCTATAATTGGCTTCTTGTTAATACTTTATGTCTAATGTCTTTGTAACAGCTGTTGGATCTCCAAATAAAATAAAATAAAATAAATAATTTAATCAAACCAAAAACCGTTTATAGAGTTTATTAATATGCATAACATATTTTTTTTTAGAATTGAATACCACGTAGTTTAAAAAATAGAGGGGGGGACACATTTTTCAGACTTTGACAGCTGATATCTCGAAAACGGTTCGCTTAAATAAAAATGTGATATATAAACCTTTATATCATTTTCAAAGACCTATATATTGATACCTCACACGCTTCTAAAAACAAATCTATCCCTCAGTTACATGTATGGAGGGCCCCAACTCCCAATTTTTTTTTTACAATATCATAATTTTGTAGCGGTTCATACAACACACATTCTTGCCAAATTTCATCACTGTAGCATTTATAGTTTCCGAGTAAATCGGCTGTGACAGACGGACATGACGAATCTATAAGGGTTCCGTTTTTGCCATTTTGGCCACGGAACCCTAAAAATCATGAATCCTGGGCTTACAGAATACTTTAAAATAAAACTATGTCGAACATAATCGGCCCAGACGTTTTTGAATAACTACGGAACCCTACACTGAGCATGGCCCGACATACTCTTGGCCGGTTTATTATACGCTCTAGACTCTACGATATATGTGACGGTGACTGTTTACCAGAGCAGAGCAGTCTTCATTTAAATTAGGACTTAATTATTACATTTTAATAGTAAGTAATACTTAGTCATGTCACACAGTACCCGGTGATAAAGTTTGCAGATCTGTCTCTGGAAAGAGACTCGGCTATATAGTGCGTTCACATCATCATCATGATAGTCCACTGCTGGACGTAGGCGTCTCCTATTAACTATGCGTATAGACGCATTATGAGGTAAATGCCCATAATCGCCACGCTGGGCAAGCGGATTGGCGATCGCAGTAATGTGCCCACTATGATGACGCCGCTGCCAGTCATCAATCAAATCAAAGAATGGTCACTGACACTTCGATCCCTTAGTCGACGCTTACGACACCCGCAGGAGGAGTTGGGGTGGTGTCAAATGTATTCTTACTGCCGTGACCACACGGCTAAGAGAGGGCGTTGTCTCTCTCGAACATATGTGACGTTTATGCAATTTGTCTCTTTCCAAAGACCGATGTGCAAATTTTATCGCCGGGTACTGTACAATAGTATGCGTTTCCATAAAGGTGCGTTTAAACCAAAAGAGCATTCGCTGTTCTAGTGCCCGTTCTACGAAATCAACCAATCACGTTTTGTGCACCGATCGAATTTCGTAGAGTGGGAGGTTAGAACAGCGAATGCTCTTTTAGTTTGAACGCACCTTTACAGCATCTTTTTGCGGTGTACACACATATACCATTTGTCAGCAGAAAACAAAAAATATGTAAACAAACCTAAAAACTTGCATTATTTCACCAGTAATTACGCATTTTTGGAAAACAATCTTGGTTTTATCACCAACTTAAAACCTTAAACCTTCACATACATTTTCAACCGACTTCATAAAAAAAGAGGTTCTTAATTTGACTATATGCTTTTTTATGTATGTTACCTCAGAACTTCCTACTGAGTGAGCCGATTTTGATGTTTTTTTGTTTATTTGAAAGCTGATGCTCACCGAATGGTCTCATTTTGATTTGGTCCAGTTCTGACAATGGCATCCATGTGACAACCATATAAGTCATAAATTTGCATTAAGCATGTGGACGAGAAATTAACGAATAACAATATCACGGCAACAGATTTCAATAATTCTTTTTTTAGCCTACTTCAAAACAACCAATGGGATCTTGGAGAAATCGGTTGAAGTCGGTTTTTTTTAGTTTTTATTTGGTGATTATTATTTAAAATGATTGATATTTATTAGTATTAACGTAAAAATATATCTGCGAACGTGTTTTACAATATGTGTCAAAGATGTCAGATGCTATGAAAAGTCAGCCATATTTGTTTACATTTTTTCTTTTCTACTGTCGAACGGTATACCTAAATAAATAGAAAACATGACCAAAAAACAAAAGTGGTTCACTCTAAGAACAGTGACCCATTTCTCAAACGCTTGTAACTTGTAATACAAGCAAAAGTCCCTTTTTAACACTATTAATTAGATAAGGACTTCCGCTTGTATTACAAGTTACAAGCTTTCGAGAAATAGGCCCCAGGGGTTCTCAAAAGCTTGTAACTTGTAATACAAGTGGAAGTCTCTTTTTGACACTATTAATTAGATAAGGACTTCCACTTGTATTACAAGTTACAAGCTTTCGAGATATAGGCCCCAGAAATGGCTTGTATATTTATACGAATTATACGTTTCAGCACTTTCTTCCTTCATATGGCAAGCGGCAAAGTGAGAAATTTTACAAAAAAAATTGTAATAAACATAAATAAATGCCCTCGCCGGCATTAGAACCAGGAACCTCCGTAAGCTGGGTCACCAACTAAGATACTGAGGCTGACACTACGAAGAAATAAAACATGGAAGCCGCACGCCACACTAAATTGCATTTCAAAAACGGTCCTGAATTTTATGTCAACCTATAAAAACTTAAGCCGCCGTTTCAAAATAGTTGTGATTGGTCCATCAAAGTTTTGATTGGCTATATTCTATAAACATTTGTCAAAGATGTTGCGCTGAAATATGCGCGGTGTTAAGAAGAACATGTCCTGACCATCTTGGCACAATTGAACAAATGTTTTAGGGGCATTTTTGAGCTGGCGTTAGAGACGTCCATGTTATATACAGCGTGTAAGTCTAATACGGGCGAAGCTCTTAACGGGTGTTAGTTTACGACATAATAAGTACATTCAAATAACTTTTACTTAAAATTAGAGCAACAAAATTTTCCATACAAAATAATTCGGCGCGCAATGTAGAGCAACATACGCGAGTTAAACACTCGATGACAGCTAATTTCAAAAGCAGATGACATAACTGCCATATCAACAATGACAAATGTTCGTACCTACATTGCTGCTCCGATAATCTTAAAAACTTTCTGTGGGGTCATAATGAAGAGTAAATTTAAAAAAATGAACCCCATGCCTGGTTTAATTGATCGCCCGTATTAGACTTACACACTGTATAGTCGCAGGTCTGACAGTACAATTCACAGCAATAAAAGTAATAATTGTAATGAAAAATTAATGTAAAATAAAAGGTAAATCACGTTCAGTTAGTTATAAATACATTTCGATACAAAACATCTTAAGTATGTTTGAGATATTTTTAGCATCCATAAAATGATATAAAGTAAAACTTAAACATAACAAAACATAAACATTTCTTTAAAAAATAAACGAAAAGCAATCTTATCGCTAAAAAGCTATATCTTCCAGACAATCTTTGAGTAGCAGATCTATACGAAATACGCATTTAACTAGGATAGTTATAATTAACATCATCACAAAATGAATCGCTATCTGAATCATCATTATTATAATTACTTCTTATTACTTTGGCAACAGAGTCATCTAAAACATCTTCTTCATCTGAGGATGTGTCTATGGAATCATGGTCATAGACTATCCATTTCGCTATAAGACTTTCCTTAGTTAATGTGAGCCACGTTTTTTGCATGCTCTTGTAAAGTTTCACAAGTATATACTGCCCTTTATATGCGTGTGTAGATTTATTCTTATCAACAATCCCGTATAAATTAATCTTGAAATCATAGATTGTGTCGTATATGTCTGCTGTGAAATGTATATCCCTTTCTTGTATTTTCAAGTCGTAATTTTCAGCGCCAACGAGCATTATCTTTATTGTTACTGTTGTTTTATTTTGTCTCCAAAGTAATTTTGGTTTTCTGCCTCCACTTGTTTCTTTATTCAGTTCTGATTTATCAGTTATACTTGTGCTTTCTGATGTAGAAAAATCATCGGAGTCTAATTCTTTAATTTCTGGTTTCTTTACTACTTCATATTCGCTTGCAGCTGAATCATTATCTATTTTAATGGAACTGGCAATTGAAGATGTTTCTGATTTTATTTTTGGCATCTCTATACATTTTTCTTCAGTTTTTAGACCCCCAACGAAATCATCTGGCAAGTTGATACTCCATCTGTCACTATCTGTGTCACTGTCCTCTATTAATGGCACGGATCTGATTGGCTGATTAGAACATTTAGAACCCTCAACTGCTTTGTACTTAGAGTCAGTCCAGTCTTCTTCATCAGATTCATTTATTTTCTCCTCAGGCCTTGTAAAATTAATATTGTTAAGAATATCGATTTCATCATCATCTGGCGCAGCTAAATTTAGATCGATCATTTGTGTGTTGTATACAAGGTCACCTGTTTCATTATTAGTGTCTATTAAAGTCACTGCATATTTGTTACCACCAGTAAACTTTGCTCTATCTGTAGAGTAGTATTGGACGTAAAGCCCTTTTAAGTCTTCGCCTTCCTCGACGTCGCATTTATCGCAAAGCCAGTTGGTACTAAAGTCTGTCCACGCATCCCCAACGGGTTTCACACCTAGAAGTCTACATTCAATCGCTTGGAAAGGCAAGCGATGCACAAACTTGTCAGGGATTTCAGTCAAATGCTTCAAAGGCACGTCTCTCCAGTCTCCATAGTCAACAAAAAAGCATTTTGCTTTGTTGCCTTCAACGACGTCAACTCGTGCTCGTTCGTAACATTTGTTATCCGGGAATTTAGCTAGAACTATATCCTTTTCTTTTATCTCACTAAGTGGCTCAGGATCTACTTCTGTATACTTTTTAATATCTTTACAGAGGGATGCCATGGTGTCTGCAAACTTGACTAGACGAACGAAAAACGTGCCCGGATCAAGTGCTGATGTAAAATATACCAACGACAAGTCGTCGCGATTCAAATGCGCCCATTGCACTTTTGGCGGTTCTTTAGCTGGTTTGACCTCTTCAACTTGCTCAAAATCTGTGTTCTCCGCAATTGCTTCTTCGTCAGCAAATAGACGGCTCTTTATTTTCTTAATATGATCAGGGAACGCTTCAGAATGCGCTGCCAGCATATCTTTGAAGTTGTTTTTAACCACAACTTCGTTCATAGACTTCAAGTCCTGACAAACATCGATGTTGTCGACGAAAATTCTGTTTCCAATTGTCAGAACGACTTTGCCTCTCATGTACAAACTATCGTTTTTCTCCAGATTTTTCTTGATGTGGTTTTTGGCCAGTTCTGAAAATGTCAAGTCTTTGTCTTTTGGCAAAAGTCCTGCTAGACTCACTTGTGCTACGTAAGTTTCGACATCTCTAAATTCGTTTGGTAAATGGTAGAGATATATGTCTCGCGTGGTTTCCAATTTTTCTTCATCAATGAGTTTTATTAACACATGGTTGGGCAGACCGTTTCTATAACTATTAATTATGTCCACGACTTGACATCTCACATAGAAATCTTGGTTTATTGAAACGGCGCAGATATCACCGATCTTTGGAACGCCAAGGAGTTTCTTATTATCCTCTTGGCTAAAGTATGTCCCCATCTTAAAGGAGAGGGTACCGTAAGTTTGTGGATACGTTTTGGTGCCTCCTTTCTTTATATTTGACAGTAATCGAACAGAATAAGCAACTGCCGTCTGGTAATGTAGAATCTTAAACGTAATTATACCATCAGTTGGTATCCATTCTTTAGGTTTATCATGAATTTCTGAACTAGTATGTCTCTCCCTGCAATACCAGAAGTCCGGGCAATCGCCTAAAGCGAGGAGATTTCCACAAATGGGCACAAGATTGACAGCTTTTGCTATGTCTTTCCGGATTAATATTTCCTTGCAGATCGCGTTCAAATTTTGAGGGAATTCTTTAGTGCATCGTTTAATGAAATTGCAGATTTTCGGAAGTTGTTCTGCATTGCTTTCTTCTAGAATGATTCTTATGGCCACGCTCTCGTTTTCATCTTTAAACATGGAAGGATAGTGATCGTTAAGCACGGAAAAGCGCTTGCAGAACCTAGAGAACAGTTCTGGCATGGAATAATGAAGTAGATTGTGAGCATCTGTAATATTCATATGGCTCAAATTCCCATCGCAGCAGACGAGAATAGGGCCAATTGAAGGATCGGCATATTGGTCCCACTTTTTGTTAAAGTTTCTCAGATCTTCCACTGTCATTTCATTATCAAGAGCATACACCACTCTATGTTTTTCTTTTAAAATCTTTTCTAGACCATGGACTTCTTCGTCTGTTCGGCAGACTATGATGGTTTTCTTTTTCAAGTCTATTGTTTCCAAGAATTCCAATACTTTGGTGATCTTGTTTTCAGGCTTTACAAAATCGACAGTGGTGTTGGCTTTGGAATAAAGCACACATTCTTGGAAGGCACCTATGCAAATAACTGTGTTTGGTGCTTTTAAGGCCAGTGGTTCCATAAAGTCACACCAGACTCTTGAAGCCAAAATGTACTGGACTTTCACCTCTTTGTTAACCCTTGCTTTCAGCATGTGTTTAATTTTGGACAGCCCTATTTTAATTTCACTTAAGTAAGCTTCTTGAAGTCTTTCGCAATCGTCGAGGACAAATGTGGTCAAGCGACGCAGATCTAAACCAAAATCAGTTTGAAGTAGTAGTCTGACCAGAACACAAGGTGTGCAGATGAAAAGATTGCAGCCATTGAGCAAAGATGTGGTGATTTGAAGTAAATCCATGCCAGCATAGCAGGAGAATATTTTTTCTTTAGAGCCAAGAAGCATCCTACACTTGTACTCAATATCAGAGACGGACTGAGCAGTAGCAGCCACTATAATGCATGTCGGACCAACACTGCTTACAATATCATTATCAAAATCTGATATAAGTCGACATATTGATGGTATGTATCCCATAGTTTTCCCGCTTGCTTTTGGACCTATGAGGAAGGTACTGTACCCTCGAAGAATACTCATCCAAGATACAGATTGCATGGTCATAGCTTGATCAATATTCATATTTCTAAGCACATTATGAACATGTACATTAAATGGTATTTCACTAAGAGCAAGCATGGGCTCAATTCGGGAATTATTTTTAGTATGCACCATGAGCACAGGTTTTAATAATTTTTCTACAAATACAGATAGATTCTGGTCTACGTTTTGAAATGGATTGACGTTATTTTTCTTTACAACTAAATTGATAGCATCGTGTTTTTTTTCGACAACTTCAGCATTATTTTTGAGACTAGCAGTATATTTTTCAATAAGTTCATTGACTTCATCATCGTCTGAGTCTTTGCTTGTTGTGTTAATCGTAGATGAGCTGCGTTCATTCTTTACGTTTTCACTATTGCTTGTGGTATTAGATGATGAACTATCTTTATTCATCATTTTCATTGCAAGTTTCATTTTCCTTTGAAGAAGACTGGATGTTAGGGCACTACTATCACTTGAGGAAACATCAGACAAACACCTTTTTGCTTCAACATTATGAGATGTTTTCAAAATATTGTCACCTTGCTTTCTTACATCTTCGAAACCGCTTTTGCGATTATTACTGTAATTAGAAAGGGTTATTTCATGGGTTGTCATAATTGAAGATTTGTTATTACAGTCATCATATCCTACGTTTATATCTTTGGATACAAGTTCACTGCTGTTATTAATATCATTATACTTTTTCAACACATCTTTATTTGTAATAGCTATATTCACACCTGAATCAACCTCACCAAACATGTCATCTTTCGGATCTCTTACATTGGTATCTTCATCATCTTTATCTTCTTTATAATTTTTTAATGTTTCAACAGCATCATCTCTTTTGATGGGGATTATTTTGGTGACAAGTTTAGACTTATCGACACCGGGCGGGCTAAATGCTACTCGCATGTGAGTTTTCACATCATATTCTGGTGGTTTATTTTTTGGAGATTCTGAAAATAGAGTTTTATTACTGTTTATTTTCTGGAGAGAATCGATACTTGTAAATAATGTACTCTTCATTGTATCAGGAGTATCAGATTTAATATTACACAAAAAAAAAACAAATACAACTTGAGTTTGACATACATTTCGTCAGAACAGAAACAAAATATCATTACATTAGTATGAGCATCTGTAAAGGGTGTATTAAAACTTACTGTTTTTCTTATTTTTATAATTCCTTCTGGGTTGGAAACTCTCACTGCTCTCGTTTTTTGTCACATAGGTTTCTTCTGGTAACGCAAGCTTTGTTTCTGGAAACGCCTCATAGCTGTGACTGTCCTGACTATAACTAGCATTAGGATTTGATACATCTGTGCTTTTACTTTCAGGCTCTGTATTATGTTCAGTGTTTATATATGAAGGCTCACATATTTTATTATTTTGATCATGTAACCTTTTAAACTTTTGAAGCCGTGAAGAGTCACTACGAGTTTCTGGAGTCTTTTTAGTGGCTCTACCTTGTGGCTCATCATCAAGATCTTTACACAGTTGTAAATCTTTAAACTTTCGATCAAGTACATTCAAAATATCTTTATTAGTGATATTTTTATTGAGCCTGCGGTTATGTTTGTTTAAATTTTCTGTTGTTAGTGCTTCTAATTTTTTAGCTGCTTGGTATACTTGAGTTTGTTTGTTCAATGAGACTACAGATTCATCATCTTTCAGTTGTCTTGTTATCTCTTTCATCACTTCATCTGTTTCGGTTTTACTTAGTTTTGTCTGAATAAGGCCCATGCTTAGTTGTTTGTGGAAAGCAGCCTCATCATATACAGCAGTCTCTGATTTTCTGAGATAGCTGGACAGTTTTCGTTTGTAGCCATCCTCTTTCTTTATCAAAAGCTCTCCATATTTGTGAATGTTTGTGTCGAAGATTGAGGATCTGAAAAGTAGACGTTGTTTTTTATAAATTCAAGAATTATTAAGACTGAATCATTCTCCCGGACAACGAGTGCATAATACCGTTCTCGAAACGTCGGACTTAATTAGCGCGTACCCTTAAGGAGCGTTTAAGCCCCATCCGTTTCAAAGGATTATCAATGATCGGCGAATGTGAGCTTTTTGTCTACTAATTTGACATGACTTACGATAAACTAGTATCAAAACAACTCACGTTTGCTGACTATTGATAAGAGTAAAGTTACTGAAGTGATATAACGGGAAAACTGTAATCATTCCTACGCCATCTAAATATTTGAGGCTGGGTAAGATTAGCCTTATTGTTTTGATCGTCGTCCCGTGAACGCAACGTTTGCGTCACGTTAACGCCCGCGCACCATTGATGCGACGTCCGCACATTTCAAATATTAGATGTCATATAGATAAAATAAGGTATAAAATAAATAAGTTTACCAACGCTGGAGTTGGGATCGCACTAGGGCGTGCAATCTCAGGATTCAAATGTGAGCGGATTTTTATTGTGTTATAATTGTTTTATACTTATACATAGTACCTAGTGTTACTACTTAAAAAATAAAAGTCAAAAAATAATTTATAATAAAAAAGCAATTTTAGTTCGTCCATGGTTGTTCAACAAAATTTTTAATTTTATTTGATGATTTCTAAAAATCCGGAGACCTGCAAATGTACGGCAAGCCAGGCAGAGCCTCAGAAAATATAAATAATGTCGGATTCGCAGGCATCGCCAGAAGAAGAGTTTGGTATAGAACTTTTGGCCGAAGTCCGAAGATCTCAAGCGTCGCAAATATGCTTCCTTCGGTAGCAGCTACATATTTGCGGCGTTTGGGGTTGAAACACTGGGGCCGTGAAGGCCAAATGCGCGTCGCCTCTATGAGGACATTTCCAAGCGCCTTATAGCGGCGTCGGGTGACCAGAGGGCTGGCCAGTATTTCGCGCAAAGCCTCAGCATAGCAGTCCAGCGCGGCAATGCGGCCAGCCTTCTGGGCACTCTGCCTCCCCAGCAGGACCTAGGGTAATTTTTTTATTTATAATTTATGTTTTTTGAAAGAAACTTTAACTGTAACATCAAAAATCGTCAGAATCCATTTTCATGCTGTTGCTGACAGAATTTAAACGGTTACGTGTATTTTCTTGGAAGTTAATATTTCAAGTGTTTGAATTCTACTGAGGCTGTTGAAATTTGGTTGTAGTATGAGAAAATTAGCATCAGAATCGTTGATCAGACCAAATAATTCGTGTAGTTCTGATTTCTTTAATTTTCTCATAACTATTGATAGAGTTACCGCATTCAAGACGCCGACGTTTCACAAACGCCATTGACGCTGAGCGACGACTCGACCGAGTTAAGGCTGAGCCACACCGAATGCGTGTGCAGCACATGTGCGTGGCGTGCGCGTTGTAGCGTCGGAAATGTCATAGTAGATGGCACACCGCTTGCAAGTCACGCGCGCGTGCACGCCACGCAAGCAGTGTGTCTTTATAAAATTGTGCTCCTCACGCCAATGACGGCTATTGACGTCTTTTATTTTTAAAATGAAAAACATCTGATAGAGTTGGTATAGTCATTTTGCAAATCTATTTCTTACCCCCTCAGCGTCATTGGCACGGCAAATCGTAGGGCAGCTGGGCGTTCAAAACGTTAAATAATGTAATGAATGTGTAGCATTAAGTACTGTATCAGCAAATAAATACTTTGAAATTGAATTGCTAAGATTATGAATTTGTTTTTATGAATTACTTACTGTTCTATAACTATTATGAGAAATAAAATAACAGGAAAGATATCATAACTTAAAAGGAACTCATTAAAATTATCCCAAATTGGTATTACACATCCTGCACAAATAAATCCTTATCAGTTTATGTTTTGATAAGGAAATCAGTTGGTTCTTATAGGAAAAGATACTTTAATGCAACAGCAATGATCCTTTTTTGTTTTACTAGTCAAGCAATCACAAGAGAAACAAATAATAGGCTCGCTGTTTCTATCTTCATGAGTCCCACCATCAGGAATCGGAACCGTTATTTTCTCCATACAAAAATGACGTTTTTAGTACAGATGGTGCCTTTTTTAGGCTCTAGTGCGAGAAGTGAGTTATTTTAAGTCAGGTCCAAAACTTAGCAGGGCCATCTGTACTAAAAAACGTCGTACGAGACACGTGCAAAAAGGAAATTCGTAACTCGTGTCGAATTTCTTGTTTTTCGCTCTTGTCGTAATGTACTTTTTTTTTTATATTGATTTAAACTTTCACGATTATCACTCATATTTTAAAGACAAACGGGTCTTAATCGCGTAAACTTACGTTTAATTATATCAGGGTCAGGGTTACGTTTTATTATATTAGTCTGCCTGCGACCACGGGTGTAACGTCATGCCCGAAACGTCAGGATATAATTAAACGTAAGTTTACGCGATTAAGACCCGTTTGTCTTTAAAATACTTTTTTTTTTCGTTCTTTGGTATATAGATTCTAAGTTAATGGAGTAATTTAAATATATGATATTGTAAATGACATAAAATATTGAGCAGGACACAAAGAGTATAAATAATTTCAAAATATTGGACTTTTTCAAGGTTTTTGTAAAATACTGGTTCCGGTCCCTGCCCACCATAGTTATTTTTCTTATTTTTATTTTGAACCTTCTTCTATAGGTATGTAAATCTGTAAATATCTTGTTTGTTTCAAAAAGCAAAAAAACAAAAGATATTCAACTTTAATTGGTTCATGAAAGATTCAAATTGGATTGCAACAACTATCTTCATATTCATATTCAGCCCTTTTATGACACAAGGTGATAAAAAAAGGTACTCCTATGCTAATGTCACATGCCATTCATTGTCAAAATAATCTTATGCCTATACCAATAGCATAAGCCACATTGTTACTCCTGTGACAGAGCTGCAGTGTCATGCCTATCTCATCTATTTAACTTGTGTTTTGAGGACATCTAGTTAGATGAGATAGGTGTGACATAGCAGAGAGGTATAGAAATACAATAGTTTTTGACACAACTGTTGTGTTGCTGGTATAGGACAGTATCTTCAGGCACACATTGACGGCAACATCATACAAGGTTCAAAGTTCTGAACAACCCTTCAGTACTTTGCACCTTATACATTGTTGTCATAGCATGAAATAATTTCATTATTCCATGAATTAGTTTGCCTTTCTATTATATTTTAAATAAGAGTAACCTTAACCTATCCAGAGTATTCATTAATTTGCCAAAATATAAATATGTAATTTTGGAATCACAATGGCCTGTCCATTTTTTTATTTCCTAAGATGAATAAAGGTTACAACTCTTTAACTTGAACATGCACTGGAGAATAGAATAGAACAAATACCTCATACAACATCAACTCACATATTATTTTAATCATGACATGCCACACTGGACTAGACTATGTAAAATGCATAAACTTTTATGCATTTTACAGTCTAGTCCAGTGTGTGTCTTGGGATAAAATTGGTTAGGACTCATTAGTAGTCTTTAATATTTTATACCAAGGTTTGGCTGAGTTAAGACATATGTGAGTGAGTTTAGTAAAACGTTCCACTTTGTTGTTTGTCATAAGGCCGCTTTGTCTGTTCATTCATATGAAGATACAAGGAAATCTCGTCTTTATGGTAAGCAACGAAGTGGGATGTTGTACTAAAAACTAACACATATATCTAAGTCACTATTGTTACCTATAAATATTTTAATTCAATGCAGTAAACAATTAATTTCTAACAAACTTCCTCTATAGATTTTTTTGCAAAACACTCAGCCACCCAGCTATGTTTACAAAATTAATGCTTAAATCATTAAACATTACTTATAGGAACAATAAGAATATCACTAAGTAACTGTTAGTTTCGAGAATACCGGTCAAATACAAGTTCCTCGTAGATTATACTGTTTGAGAAACTCTTGCTTAATCTGGGTATTAAACAGGAAAAATGTATTGTTAAAAAGTTACCTGCGATGGATGAACGTCGGCTCGAACCACACAGCGGTGGCTTTACTGAAGACTTCCGTCATTACATTGATCGACGACGGCATCCAACTATTGCTGCGCTTTGTCTCTATCCACAGACTCTCTTTCTCTTCAGTCTCCAGCTTAAGTTCCTTGTCCAGCGGTACGACACCATAAACCCCAATTTGTTCCATGGTGTTGTTTGACCGGTTACGGACCCAAATTAAATGGGGATTTAGATAGTGGATGACATCCACGAGATAGCAATCAGGCTCCATGGTTGTGGAGATCAGCCTGCGGATATTTAGATCTACAAAAACATTTATTTGTAAACGGTTTACGAATAAAAAGCAAGTCTAAGCAGTTCGTGTAGCAAAAGTGAAATAAAATAAAGTTCGCGTTTGAAGAAAGTAGTGTTGTCTGTTGTCAAAATATATGAAATGGATTTTACCGGTTTTTTAAATCGTGCTTTTATAACGTTGTAAAAGTCACTTCTAATTGATGTATTGATTGAAATGTGTATTCGACTTAATATGGCCTAAATTATTACTATTTCTTGTAAAATACCAACAAATAACTACCGAAAATATTTATTTTAAATAAAAAATTGTTTAACGAACGCATCCTCTTGAACGTCAATGTCACATTTTGACATGACATGACAAGTCGGCAGTGAATTCGTGGCCAAGGAAAATAATTGACGAAACTTTTGTGAATAACTCGATTTATAATAAAATATTTCAGTATCGTTTTCTATAAACGAGTTTCAGACATCACCTATTACTAAGGTCAGTAATAGAAGCTCTACAGGTAACTTATTTGACAAGAATTTTCATTGTTTTCTATGTTTGTATTTATGTTTTCATTATGTGTCGAAGAATCCAATTAATCCATTTGAGAATACCGACTCAATACACGTACATTGCTGTATATTTATAAATATATACGTTATAAATTACTTGATGAAACTGAGAGCTGATAGAGGCGTAAATAGTAATACTCGTCAAGCTTTTTTGCGACTACTTTTTCTGTTTAGTGGTTCAGTTTGATTGTTGCTTGATTATATACGCCTATCGGCTTATCGGTGTATGATTCATGCCAGTTTATTTTAGCCGAAAATTTAAGTATGTTCAATGAAAGAAATTACATATTAAGTTTAAACATGTGTATTTTTTACATTAATTTTTACTAGGAAACCCCTATAACCTTAAACTAATTAATACTCGCGGGTGTTAATCAGTCTGTTAATTGTGGTTTGTGCAAGTCCTAAGACTTATTCTTCATGATGTCATTCAATTAATAATACAATGTTTCCATTTTGACTTAATTGCCTCAATATTATTATCATCTGTGAGTACCTATGACCTATGAGTTGTTAAATATTATCAATTAATATGATCATTTATAAGTTTTGAAGAAGGTGTTAAGAGCATAGATACTTTTGTATAGTTTTATATCAATGGTAATGGGATTATTGGACACTCAAATGGACCTTGTAACAAAGTGTAGAGGTAGAGTCAGTTTTGTAGCAAAATCTAGGATGTTATTTCTGATAATTTTTTCATTATCATGATCACTTTTATTGCTGAGACTAAAATGGTAAAACATTAGATTTATTAAAACTGCAAAACCAACATTTTTTTCTACAATATAATGTAATACCATTTTAGTTTCAGCAATAAAGACAACAATGATTTTGAAAACATAGTTTTTAGCATTTCATAGCCAAATAACCAATAAACGGATCCCTTATGAATTCTTCATGTATGTCTGTCTGTCTGTGTGTAAGTTACAGCCCTTTTTGTTGAAACTTTTTCTAGATGTATTCTGTGAACTGCACTAAGATTTTTGACACAAAAATAGAAATAATATATAAAAATTGGTGGTTCCTTGTACTAGGAACTGAAACTCAAAAATGTTTTATCTTCAAACCCCTACAAATGGGATATCTATGGATAGGTCTTCAAAAATGATATTGAGGTTGTAAAGGATATGTTGTAAATGTAATCACATATATGCTATGCATATGTATATTTCATACGAAATAGTAATATTTTGTTTTGTGACATTAATTTTAATTTCTCTTCTTAATTATTCCACACCAAACATAAGTATTCTGTTTGACTGGAAGAGAATGCCTTAACCTCATAAGGCCCATCATCCTATGTTTAGGACAACAAAATTTAGTCATAACGGCCCATGACGTCATATTGTTCAAAGAAATATTTATTTTATTTTGTAGGTCCCAAAATTAAAAATAAAATGTCCTTTTTTAGGACACTGGGATATTATTTCACTTGTCCTAAAAACAGAATGGCCCTTACGAGGTTAAGGCATTAAGTCCGCCATTTGTTCCTTTTTTTTGTAACTGTGTAAAAGATGAAGTAAATAAATGTTTTTTTTCTTAACTGAATAGTTTGAGTGAGAGACACTTCACAAAATGGTAAAATTTGTAACTTCTCAAATAAAAATTTTATGATGTAATTTACCATGCAAACCTCCCGTAATTCGTAAAACCAGGTCAAAAATTCAAAAACCGGATTATTGGTGTTGGGATAGTTCCGAAAGTATTGTTTCTGAAAACCACAGGAAGATCACTCGTAATTACTTCGTCTAGAGTATCTCTTTTGGAAATTACCCGGCGTTTTTAACATTCGAAATTACCCTAGTACACCCTAAATCCTATAATCCACCTAAAATTGGAGTGATTAGATTGCTCATAAATATCTGATGTGGCTTCATCATCATCAATGATCATTGTATTATCATTGATCATTATATTGAGTTATTTTTGAGGGGTCTATATCGGGTGGCATAATGTTTTTATTTCGAAAAATTTGTCGCATAACAACTTTACGCCGAAAAATGAATGGCATAAACATTGTTGCGCATATTTTTACTGTTCCTAAATATTGTTTGTCCTAATGATTTTCGTGTCTAATGTATATGTATCGAAAAATTATTGTGCATAATGGTGATGTTCCTATTATTTAATGTACTAATAGTGATTACCTACCTTTAACTAGCTTTAAAAATATTTTTTTGTTCCTTATACTTTTTTATTTATTTATTATTTTTTTTATTTATAGCCTTGGTACAGACAAAGTAATTTTTTCCTGTTATGATTATAGTTATGTAGGTAGGGCTCTGTCTGTGTGTCCTGTGGACACATAGGCCTCCTCCAGCATTCTCCAGTCTTGCCTATATTGGGTTCTTCTCATCCATAGATGTCCGGCCATCTTTCTTATGTCATCGGCCCATCTTTTCCGAGGTCTACCTCTCTTCCTCTTTGTATTAGTAAAGGGGGTCCACTCTGTTACTGTTCTGGTCCACTTCTTTTTATTTTCTCGACACATGTGTCCTGCCCATGTCCATTTTAGTTTTTTTATTTTGATACTAGCATTTTCTAATTTGGATATTTTCCTAAGGTCGTCTACTCTCTTCCTGTCTCTTAGAGTGTATCCCATCATGCTCCTTTCCATAGCTCTCTGACAGGTGGTGATTTTTTTAAGGGAGTTATGTGTTAGTACCCAAGTTTGGCAGCCATATATGAGACATGGGAGTATGCATACGTTGAACAGCTTTCGTTTTACTGCTATGGGATAGGATTGGTCTTTCATTACTTCCTTAAGGCTCCAGTATATTTTCCACGAGTTGCTGATTCTTCTATCGATTTCATGTTGCATTTGGTCATTGAATGCAATAAGTTGACCAAGGTAAACGTAAGAGTCAGTATGTTCTATGGTTTCACCATCTATTAGTATGCTGGTAGGTGTTTGGTTTGTCATTAATTTTGTTTTAGTTTTATTCATTGTTAATCCTGCTTTTTTGCTCTGTACACTTAATTCTTTTATCATTTGTTCTAGATTTATTGCGTTATTTGCTATGAGGACCAAGTCATCAGCGAATCTCAGGTGGTTAAGTTTTGTTCCATAAATGTTTATACCAAAGTTGTCCCAGTCCATACTCCGAAATATTTCTTCGAGCACTGCTGAAAATATTTTTGGTGATAATGGGTCCCCCTGTCGGACACCTCTGCTGATTGGGAATTCTTCCCCTATCGATTCCAGTTTCACTTGAGCAGAGCTGATAGAGTATACATTCTTTATTAGCCTTATGTACTTTTTTGGGACTCCTTGGTTTCCTAATGCTGTCCAGATGCAGTTGTGTTCCAATGAGTCGAACGCTTTGTTGTAGTCTACAAATGCGAGGTGTAGAGGTTGCTGGTATTCCTGGCATTTTTCAATCAGTTGTTTCAGAGTATGCATGTGGTCTGTAGTTGAGAATCCTGCCCGAAAGCCTGCTTGTTCTGGTGGTTGTTGATCGTCAAGGGTCCTAGTTATTCTATTTAGGATTATTTTTGAGAATATTTTGTAGATGTTGGACATCAAGCTTATGGGCCTGTAATTCCCTATGTCGTCTTTACTTCCTTTCTTGTGAATAAGAATGATTGTACTGTTAGTCCATTGGGAGGGGATGATTTCGGTTTCTAGTATGATATTAAATAATTCCCTTAGTTTGCACTGGCTTTCGGGGTGAAGTGCTTTTATGGTTTCATTAGTAATGTTGTCCGGACCTGGGGATTTTTCGTTCTTTTGTGTTTTTATTACTTTATCAAGTTCTGATGGTAGTATGGGTGGTATATCTTCCTCTTCGTTATCAGTCAGGTTTGGGGGGTTTTTGTTAGAGTCTGATGCATACAATTTTTTATAGAATTCAGTTGCCGCTTTGATGATGGACTTTCTTGTGTTGACTTGCTGCCCTTTTTTGTTTTTGACTGATGGTACCCATTCTTTGCTTTTACTTAGATGTTTCCAGGCCTTCTTTATTCCACCTGTTCTCATAATAGTTCTTGTTATATATACTGATCTTTTGTTTTTGTTCTTTGATTTTAGGTGTTTGCTTATTTTTTTGCTGATTTCGGTAATTTTTTCCCGAACATCTTTATTGTTCCTATATTTTAGTAACTTTTTCCTTTCCATAAACATGTGTTTGATTTCTTCCTCCAAGTCATTATTCATCTCTTTTTGTCTTTTTTGAGCTATAAGTATATCTGCCATTGTTTTATCATAGAGTGCCTGAACTTCTAGTTCCTTTGGAGTTTGATTTTTTGCTTGTTTGATGCGAGGTGGGAGTTCTATTGAGCTTTTATTTAGGACAAAATTTCGTGATATCTTTGGTTGCATTGTATAGAGTTTTGCTCTTACCATTCTGTGGTTGGTATTGAAATTGAACTGGTTTATAACGTGAACATCTTTTACTGTTTTTGGTTTATTGGTAGTAATGAAGTCTATTTCGTTCTTAACATCTCCATTTGGTGACCTCCATGTCCATTTGTTGTTCGGGCTTTTTTTGAACATGCTATTCATTATAGTCAGATCATTTGCTAATGCCATGTTTACTAGTCTTTGTCCATTTTTGTTTCTGCTTCCAATGCCAAATTTGCCGAGTATTTTTTCCTCCCCTATTCTTTGGCATCCAACTTTAGCGTTCAAGTCTCCCATTACAATGGTATTTTTGTATGAAGTTGCCAATACTTTTTCCAAGCTGGTGTAAAAGTCGTCTTTTGTTGTTTCGTCTGCCATTTCAGTGGGAGCATATACTTGCACTATGGACCAGTTATGTTTATACCCTGGGAGGTTTATGTTTAGCACGGCAATTCGTTCAGAAATACCTTTAATTTCAATTATGTGTTTCTTCAGGTATCTTTTAATAATGAAACCAACTCCATGAAGTCCCTTGGTTTCACCCTTGTGGTATAAAATAAATTCCTTGTATTCCTGTATTTTATCCCCTACTCTCCTGACTTCGCTGAGTCCAAGTATGTCCCAGTGGATATCCACTAGAGCTTGTTCAAGCTCTTCTAGCTTGTCTTCGGTTCTGAGGGAAAGTGTATTTAGTGTTGCTATGTAAATATGTTGTTGTTTTTGCTGTTGCTTTCGTTTTTGTTGTACATTTTGTTTGAATGCTGAAGGGTAGTAGTCTGTCGTCCCACGGGGACCAGCCGGATTGGGACCTAATACTTTAGTTGTTAATGTTCGTTGCTATGATGAGTTTTCCGGTCCCTGTGATGTCCGCTGCTTCGTATAGTCACAGGAATTTAAGTTAGGCCTGGCTCGCATTAGGTCAAATGCGTTTGTGATGTTGTTTGTTGATGATGAGTTAGCGGTTTGATGTTTTTTTGGCTGCGTGTTGTTTGATGGGGAAATTGATAGTTCCCTTTTCCTATTTTCTTTTGTGTTTGTACTTCCTTTGACTATTAATTTATCATACTTAATGTAGGCAAGATTTCCCTTTTCCCGCTCTTCTATTAGTTGTGGAATTAAAGCTTTCCTTCTCTCTAAGACATCCTTAGAGTAGTCTTCTGCGAGCTGTAGTTTTTTAGACTTGTTCTTGTTTCTCAATATGTCCGTCTTCTTCCATCCGCTCACAAAAGATAAGAGAATTGGCCTCGATTTCCCCTCTTTCTTGTCCTTTCCAATGCGGTAAATTTTGTTGATATCGGGAGCTTCTATCGACACATTTAGTTCAATCAGAAGTTGTTCCTGTACATATTTTATAAGTTCTGTTGTTGATGATTCCCTTTCACTCAGCCCGTGTATTATTATATTATTGCTTCTCTTCTCATTCTCCATAAATTCCAATTTTTTTTGTAATTGATCCACTTTTCCCTTTAGCTTTTCGTTCTCTTCTATTAAAGGTTTCAATTTATCGTCTATTTTGGTTGTTATTGTATCAGTGTGGGTCTGAATTTCTTTTTTTATTTTTGCAAAAAAGGCTTCAAACTGAGCTTCCATGTTTTTTATCTTATAAAGTAACGTAAAAATATTAGTGGGGTAATCTAGATTCGTGCGTTGGCAACACTGGCGATGACACTTGGGAGCTGTTCGTCACTACACTGACACTACTGACAGTTCGAGTATCCAATTGTCTATGGTTTAACATAACCTCTAAATCACCACGGTTTTGTTTTCCACTTTTTTCAGTTGATTTCAATGTTTGCACAAAAACTATTATTTCCGACACTGTATTACACTTAGTTAATCACTTGCAAACACATTTCCGTGATAACTTCAGTTGAATTCTATTTATATTAGAATTTATTTACGCAGCGACGGTAAAGTGATGGTTACGATTTGAGCACCGGAACCGGAAAAAAAAAAGTTCCTTATACTTAACTATTACTAAATAATTCGCCCTGTTGTCCAAAGAATTTAAGTGAGCAATTTTGACCTGGGAACCGGTCGACGAAGCCCCGGCTTCTATTTCCGCTCTAAGGGATAAAAGGTACCTAACGAACCTATCCAGGTTAAGGTAGGGGATGTTCAGATTATTTCTTTTTTAATGCGGGGGGCTTCGCCCCCCGAGCCCCCCTGGTGGGGGGCTTCGCCCCCCGTCCCCCCTTTTTTTTGCTTTGTAAGTATGAGGATGTGTAAACAATTGATTAAAAATACTTAAGTATTTAAAGACTACGCCATTCACTCCGCCCTAGTTTCGAAACCTAACCAATCCACGTCGGTTTTACCCTGGTTTATTACTTGAACATTTTTTTTAACCATTCACCCTGTTGTTCAAATGTTTTGCATGTTGTTATTAAAATGCCTGTTTGAATGAAATTTCGGACATGATAAAAATAGGCGCAGTGAAAATTGACAGTTCGAGTAGTAGGGAAAACAATATTTATTACGATGAACATTAGGATTATTATGCTTTAGGTCATTCGACATTCGAGTAATCAATATTAGAATAAATATGGTGTAGGTATTTTAAACGTGTATGCGCAAAATTAAGTAGGCTAAACAAGTAGTATGCCATGTAACATTATGCCATACATTCTCGGCCAAAAAATTTTAGGACAATCGACGTTATGCGACACGACAGGCACCCATTTTTGAGGTCTGTGACAGCTGTGATATATCTGAAGGTGTCTGTACATGTATTAAAGTGAAGGGTGAAAAGTGTGGTTGCCTTCACCTGGCACCCTTCAAATATGATTTCTAATTCATTGATAAGTACAGATTGAACCGAAAACGATTTCATTTTTTTATTTTATAACTAAGTTTATGACTTTGTTATTCAAATACGAAGTATTTGTAACATTAACTCCACTATTCCCTGTCCAATCTAATGCCACGAAAATCCCAACCCTTATCTCATTGCTAAGGGCCTACGCTAGCTGTCGCGGAACTTCGAAATCCGCAAATTTCGAGGATTTGTCTCCCTCACTTCAACGAGGATGTCATTAGAGTGAGAGCGACAAATCCTCGAAATTTGCGGATTTCGAAGTTCGCGGTAGGGCTACTGAGCGGGACCCGCGAACGAGCGCACACGGCCGGAAGCCACACCAGCTAGCGGAGGCCCTAATAGGCGAGCGACTAACCCATAAAAATGGGAGTATGTGACTAAAACATATCATTATCATCATCATCATCAGCCTATGATAGTCCACTGCTGGACATAGGCCTCTCCTATTAACTATGCGTATAAACGCATTAGGAGGTAAATACCCATAATCGCCACGCTGGGCAAGCGGATTGGCGATCGCAGTAACGTATCCACTATGATGACGCTGCTGCCCATCATCAATCTTTTATAAAATAATGGTCAGTGACACTTCAATCCCTTAGTCGACTCTTACGACACCCGCAGGAGGAGTTGGGGTGGTGACAAATGTATTCTTACTGCCGTCACCACACGGCTGGACTAAAACATAAGAACGGCTAATTCTATTTTTTTCTTATTTTTTCAAGGTCGCTGAATACCAAGGATCGGACAAACGCCCGTCATTTCGAAAAAATAACCCTGTTCCGTACAGTAGAGACTCCCTTATCTTATGATGTTATTATTTTCTTTTATAAGATATTTTTTTTAAAACACTATCACAGATTATCTATTTAGGAGATCCCAACTCCTTCTTACTTGTATCTACCTCGATTATGAACTTGTAACAAATCAACGACTTAGAATTTTTGATATTGAATTTTGATATATTGAGTGTATAATTATACCTATTCTTCGGTTACCGCGATAGCTATTCATGATATAAAACGATTGAAACGAATTATATCGCGTATATTAATTAACATTGTAACGACGTTTCGAACAATCATGGTGTGCACAAGTATTTAAGAAATAGTTGGGATCTCCTAAATATACAGGGTGTAAGTCTAATACGGGCGAAGCTCTTAACGGGTGTTAGTTTACGACATAATAAGTACATTCAAATAACTTTTACTTAAAATTAGAGTAACAAAATTTTTCATACAAAATAATTCGGCGCGCAATGTAGAGCAACATACGCGAGTTAAAGACTCGATGACAGCTAATTTCAAAAGCAGATGACATAACTGCCATATCAACAATAACAAATGTTCGTACCTACATTGCTGCTCCGATAATCTTAAAAAAATTCTGTGTGGTCATAATTGAGAGTAACTTTTAAAAAACCTTGTAATCATCATGCCTGGTTTAATTGATCGCCTGTATTAGACTTACACACTGTATACTTTGTGTTCGTATTATAAAAAAATATCTTAAATAAATAAATACCTTAAATTAAAAATATGTTAACATCATAAGATAAGGAAGTCTCTACCAAACGGAACAGGGTTATTTTTTCAAAATGACGGGCGTTTGTCCGATCCTTGCTGAATACAAATATAAAGTTTATATTTACACAGTTAAAATAAAGTTTCTTAGTACAGATGGTGTACTTTTTAGGCTCTAGTGCGAGAAGTGGGTCATTTTACGTCAGGTCCAAAACTTCGGAGGGCCATCTGTACTAAAAAACGTCGTACGAGACACGTGCAAAAAGGAAATTCGTAACTAGTTAGAGTCGATTTAAAACACTCGTCTGTTTTTCGATTTAAAACATCGGTCGTGTTTTAAAACATCGCCACTCGATTAGAATTTCATGTTTTTCGCACTTGTGTCGTAATGTACTATTTTGTCGTAAATACGGTAAATGCGGTTTCTCGATTACCGACATTTAAAATGACGTACTTATGTGGTAGAGTCTGTGATTACTGATAAACACTTTTAGTGTACGAATTTTTTTTTCCAATGGCAGGGACAAAAAACATATTTTTAACAGTGTTGCGTCAACTTAAAGTAAAAATAAACTTTATATTCATATTCAGCCTCGAAAACATAAGAAAAAAGTAGAATTAGTCGTTCTTATGTTTTAGTCACTACCATGCCACCTTAGGGGTTGTATACGCTCGCCTATAAAGAACAATCGTTGCAGCAAGATGGGGGTGGCAATCAGCCGGTACGGAGAGCTGTCCACGAACGAGCCGTTGGAGCGCTTCGTGTCTCCTGACGTCATCAGCCCCAACGACCCCTTCTGGAACCAGATGCTGTCATTCAACATCACTCCACCTAGCAATGTGTAAGGAACTTTGTTGGCAATATATTGATTTAAACTTTCACGATTATCACTCAACCAACGAGCCACTGGAGCGCTTCGTGTCTCCTGACGTCATCAGCCCCAACGACCCCTTCTGGAACCAGATGCTGTCCTTCAACATTACTCCGCCAAGCAATGTGTATGGAACTTTTGAATATTCCTAGTTTAAAGTAATGCTGTTGCGTTCTTGTTAACTTTCTCATCACTGTATAAGGAATTACTAAATTATAACTAACTTTTGTAACTACTCATGTTACGGAAATTTAAAGAGAATGGCACAACTGCGTCTTTGGTGGATTAATTTGATTATACTTATTTATTGTCAGCCTCCGTAACCTAGTTGGCAGTGACCCTGCCTACGAAGCTGGAGGTTCTGGGTTCGAATCCCGGCGAGGGCATTATTTGTGTATTTATTTATCACAAATATTTGTTCCTTGGTCATGGCTGTCTATGTATGGAATTATCGTCGCCTAGTACCCACATCACAAGCTTTAATTGAGCTTACCGTGGGACTAGGTCGATTTATGTAAGATGTCCCAAGATATTTATTTATTGTACTTCGTATAATGGCGCAATAATTTAACCAGAAGTCGATAGAGATTTGGATAACACGGATTTCGAGACTTGACTTAATAAGACTCCAGACTCTTGACTACATTTGAGAATTGAATTGGCTTATTTTATCCGTATGAATGTAAGAAACCTACTTTACGGCCTTTCAAGTCTTACGAGTTTAGATTTCGAGTGTTTAAGCTTCAAATTGGGCATTTTTTTACAACTCTAAAAGTCGATCCTAGCCTCCGACGCTAAATACCGCCAGGATTTTAGCGTATCTTATTTTATGGTGGAGCTTAAAATCCTATACGAAACCATTATATTTTTCAGCGAGGAGCAACTAATATTCGACTCAAGCACCGAAAACCTCCTCCAACAATTCCTAGCTAACAACGGAGACACGGGCAACCTCGGCTCTCTAGTGCAAGTGTTCATCACCCGGGCCACTGAGCTACTCGCTTCACCCACCAGCGACAAGTATGTACTAGAGAACTTAAACCTTATTCACTACGAACAAATTAAACATGGAAGCCGCACGCCATACTAAATTGCCTTTCAAACAATGGCGTAACTATACCATCTGGGGCCTGTGGCAAATTATTTTGATGGGGCCCTATCAGTAAAAATCGTCACATTGTACTCAGTTTAATTTTAAATTTAGATTCACGACCTCCTGGCCCTCTTGGGTCGGGGGCCCGTGGCATTTTGCCAGCCCTGCCACCCTATTGTTACGCCACTGCTTTCAAAAACGGTCCTGAAGTTTAGTTGACAAGTGTCACCCCTTCAATGCATCACGGCAATGAATTTCAATGAAAATCTATAAAAATTTAAACCGCCATTAAAATAGTTGTGATTGGTCCTTCAAACTTTTGATTGGCTATATTCTATAAACATTTGTCAAAGATGTTGCGCCGAAATATGCGCGGTGTTAAGAAAAGCGCTATATCCTGCCCATCTTGGCACAATTGAACAACTGTTTTGGGGGCATTTTTGAGCTGGCGTTAGACGCCCATGTTATATTTGTCAGCCTCCGTAGCCTAGTTGGTAGTGACCCTGCCTACGAAGCTGGAGGTTCCGGGTTCGAATCCCGGCGAGGGCATTATTTGTGTATTTATTTATCACAAATATTTGTTCCTTGGTCATGGCCGTCTATGTATGTAAGTATCTATATGTATCTATCTATTATATACACCGTGTTTCTGGTAACACTCAAAACCTCAGACACCCCAACTGATTTTTATTTTTTTAAACTTATGTATAGTATTCATTTTTTAATCTGTTGTTTATTTATTTTTTTAATGGATTTTTGATATTCTGTATAGCTCTACTCGACTTTTAACTCTACACTCAATAAAACAATTGCTAGCTACCATCATAAACCTTGAAACTATTTCTTTGTGTACTTTATTGCAAAGACATAAGGTTTACCAATAGACAGCTATGTCGCTGTAAACCACTTTAAAGCTTTGTCACAGTAAACTTCAAATGGGACAGCTAAGCAAACTTAACCCAACATTCAAAATGACAAGGTTGTAATTAGGTACAAGTTCGATTTCTTATGACACTCGAGCGTTTTCAAATTAGGCCAGTTGGACCAGGGATGAAGGACTAAAGCATAGATGTAGTACAACATTTATTATACAACTATCCTTATCTTGCTTACCAATTTAATTCGGTGTCAAAAAGAGATGTACGTACGTTTTCTATTTCTGAATTACCTGTGATGTCACTGGGTTTATTTGAAAACTGTCAGTTGACATGTCGCTCCTAAGAATTAATAAGACATAATATCTTCTAACAAAAAGTTTATAAAAAGGTCAGTTGTCCAACTTTAGAATTAAAAAGACTTGTTCTTATCAAATGTAGGTATAGAAAAAGAGTCTTTTTAGTCATGCATGACATTTGGGAATATTTCTGTCTCTTTTTACCACCAGCAGCAGTCTCTTTTTAGCAAAGTAAGTTAGAAAGAGACTGCCGCTTGTAAATTGTATCTGTATAAAACCGGACCCTGATTATGACACTATCCGTTATGACTGCTTGCTTATGCTGATACTTCACATGTATTTGCGTTTTGCCTCTTGCTCCCATTAGTACCTATACCTACAGGTGGAAGCGAGAGTCATAATGTAATACACCAACTGGATTGCCTCCTACACAAAGTGCGAAATATTCCCTAAT